>CAIGRO010028596.1:0-10524 GCA_903798355.1 Fraxinus baroniana
AGTACCACTTACAGTTAATTTCTCTATCCAAAAGACTAGGAATTAAAGTTATACTAGGTATCTTGAGATGGATCCCCAATTTGGATTATTTGTACATGTCTTACTTTTCTTTATTTTGTTCTCTATCTAGTTTCTGTTGCTACTGCTACGAACGGTTATGCTCAAGTCAATAACATCCCGATGCTGAACGGCACGAACTTTAAGGTCTAGAAAGAAACTATGGAAATTATCCTCGATTTTATGGATTTGGATCTTGCACTTCATTCAGATCGACCCACTTCTACTTCGGAAAACCCCAATGAGGTTAAACTAGAGAGAAGGAATCGCTCTAACCGAATGTGCTTGATGATAATGAAACGTTCCATTCTGGAAGCATTTCGGGGCTCTGTTACTGAGAGCGATAGTGCCAAGAAGTTCTTTGAGGAAATTGAGCAGTATTTTACTAATAACGAAAAATCGGAGGCGAATAACCTTTTGGCTAAACTCTTCACGATGAAGTACAAGGGCAAAGAGAATATGAGGGAATATATCATGGAGTTGTCTCATCTCGCATCGTGACTCAAGTCGCTTAAGTTGGAGCCGTCTAAGGACTTGCTCGTGCACTTGATTTTGATATCTCTTCCTGCACACTTTGGGCAACTTAAAGTGAGTTATAACATTCAGAAGGACAAATGGTCCCTTGATGAGCTTATATACAACTGTGTACAAGAAGAAGAGATGCATGATCGTGATAAGACTGAGAGTGCTCACTTGACGTCAACCTCTCAGAACAAAGCTAAGGACACTGCGAAAGGACCTTCTAAGCAGAAGAAGTAAAAGAAGCAGGACGAGGAATTTTCCTGATACTTCTGCAAGAAGGCGGGACACATGAAGAATGAGTGTTCCAAGTACGCTACCTGGAGTGTAAGAAATGTATGCTTATAACTTTAGTTTGTTTTGAAGTTAATTTAGATTTTGTAGTACCTAAGGATACTTGGTGGGTAGTTTTTGGTGCTACTACTCACATAATTATGTCTATACAGGGTTGCCTGTGGAGTCGACCACCAAGTGATACTGAAAGATTCATCTTTGTAGGCGACAATAATAAAGTTGCAGTGGAGTGGACTTTCAAATTACAATTAAAAACTGGGATTTATTTGGATTTATTTGAGACTTTTGTTGCACCATCCTTTAGACGAAATTTAATTTCTATATCTAGTTTGGACAAATCAGTATTTTCTTATTCAATTGGAAATAATAAAGTTAGTCTCTATCAAAATTCAAATTTTATTGGTTTCGATTATTTGATTGATGATTTGTATATGTTTGATGTTGTTAGTTCATGTAACGAAATACTGCAAACCAGTTCACGTGGTACAAAGCAAAAATTTAGTGAGAATTCTGCCATTTTATGGCACAAGTGCTTAGATCATATCTCTAAGCAGAGAATTCAAATGCTTGTGTTAGATGGAATTCTTGAGTCCTAGATTTAACAAACTTCTAAGTTTGTGTTGAGTGCATCAAGGGGAAACAAACAAATATTAGAAAATTGGGTGACGTCTTAGAACTAATACATATTGATAACTACAGTCCATTCCCTACGGCTTCTTGGAATGGACAATAGTACGTCATTACGTTCATAAACGATTACTCTAGATTCGGTTACCTATATTTGATACATGAGAAGTCACAATCCTTAGACATTTTCAAGTCTTTCAAAGCTGAAGTTGAACTTCAACTTGGAAAGAAAGTAAAGGGTGTCAGATCTGACCATGGTGATGAATATTACGAAAATATGATGGATCGGAAGAACAACGTCCAGGACTCTTCACTATTTTTCTCAATGAGTGTGGAATAGTTCTGTAATACACCATGCCAGGCAAACCCAACATGAATGGTGTTGTAGAGCGACAAAATCAAACTCTTAAGTATATGCTAAGGAGTATGATTAGCCTCTGCCTTACAAGAGCCACTTTGGGGAGAAGTTTGAAGACCGCAATGTACATCCTTAATATGGTACTGAGCAAAGCAATTACCAAAACCCCTATGAGCTTTGGACAGGTAAGAAGCCTAGCATTAGGCACTTGCACATTTGGGTTATTTAGCTGAGGCACGGCCTTATAGGCCAAGAAAACTGGACTCAAGGACGGTTAGCTACTATTTCGTTGGTTACACTAAACGCTCTCGGAGATAATTTTTACAATCCTACATCACGATCTTTCTTTGAAATGGGAAATGAGAGATTCCTTGCTGATATTAAGTTTGGATGGGAAGAAAACATAAGGAATGTTGTATTTGAAGAAGAATTTGTTATTAACGACGATTAGGTCTCTATACCTATTGTTGTTCAAGACACAGTTCCGGAACTAGATGACAGTGTTCAGGCTCATATCCCTAACATTGTTCAAGACCAAAACAACAATGAGATTCTTCCTCAAGCACCACGTATAGAACAAGCTCAACAACCTTAAGAAGTGTCATTGAGGAGATCCACTAGGAGAGAAAAAAATGCAATTCTAGATGATTATATCGTCTTTTTCCAAGAACATAAGGATGGCGTTGGTTTAACGGAGGATAACCTGATCAACTTCCATCAAGCTAAGCACAGTTCTAACTCTCAGAAGTGGATTGATTCCATGAAGGATGAGTTGAAGTCTATGGAAGACAATGACGTTTGGGATTTCATCGAGTTGCCTAAAAGTGTGAAGCCCATTGGTTGTAAATGAATATTTAAAACCAAGAGGGATTCAAAGGGAAATATTGAGAGATATATAAGGCCCGTCTAATCGCTAAAGGCTTTATTCAAAAGGAAGGCATCAACAACAAAGAGACTTTCTCTCCGATTTCTTCGAATGGTGGCTTATTTTGATCTGGAGCTACATCAGATGGATATCAAGACTGCGTTTCTCGATGGAGACATTGACGAGACGATTTGCATTGTACAGCCAGAAAACTTTGTATCGGGAGATCCTAAATCTATAGTCTGCAAGTTGAAGAAATCCATCTATGGTCTCAAACGGGCTTCCCATTAATAGTATCACAAGTTCCATCAAGTCATCACCTCATACGTGCTGACCTATGATTCTATCTAGCTCCACTTATATTGATTATAACAAACAATACATTACATTTCTAATAAGTCTTGTTTCTTGAGCTTTTCATGAATAAATCTTCATAAGCATTCAAAAGCTCAAATCGTCATTCGTTGAAGAACAAGCAATCAAAAGAAACTCGAAGAGAACAAATACTTTGAAGATTACAGTTTTAGAAGTTGTTTCGATTTATTTATAAAGGTATAACACATCGATTTTAGCAAATGCATAAAGCTCAAACTATTTATCATAAATTCATCACTTGCATAAAAATGTTTTTGATATGAAAATAATTTTTGAAAAATGAACATTTTGATGTAAAAAATAACTTTCAAAACAAACATATTTCGGTCGACCGAAATGTTGCTCACCGGATTTGTAGCTTACCGTTTTTGCATTATGCTTACCGAATTTCAAAAGACCATTACCAGTCGACAGAAACTCATTGGTCGATCGAAGTGTCAGCCGAAACCCCCAACGATTTGAATTCTACAACGGCTATATTCACACTTCAGTCGACCGAAATTGATCAATCGAAACTTCCTGATTTTTAATCTTTTGATCTATAAATAGCCATCTCTCTTGCATTCAATTCTAACAACCTACAAGAGCAATTAAGAAAGTTTATTTATTGAAAATAATTGAGCTTACTTAATTATATATTCTATTTTATTTATTACAAAGAATCTCTTGATTTATTAAAACTAGTTTCATTTATTTCATCAAGAATTCTACTTTGCTCTCATCTACTTTCAATTCTTAATAAAAGTTTTCTTTGCCAACACTTATATTGAAGTGTAAATCTCTCTTCATAATTAACTTGTATTATTTGTTAAGAGAGATCATAAGTTGAAAATTTTGATACAAAGATACAAACTATTTCATTGTTCATCATTCATCAAATTTCACAACATAAACACTTGAGCTTTACTATTTACAATCTATTGAAGTGTTATCCTAAATCTCTAAACACTTGACTTGATTACATCATTTATTAAGAGATTTCTTTCAATTGTAAAATTATTACTTACATTTTGGTGGTTTCGAGATCCCTTTGAAAACTCGATCGTTGTTAAGGATAGTGCTCATTGTTGTAAGTCACCTAAAGATAAGTGCTCCTTGCTGTAAGTCACTTAAGGATCGATACTCCTTGATTGTAAGTTAACATTATAGTGCATTTGACCTTGCTCGTGAAGAGGAGCTTGATAATAGGGACGTAGAACACATTGTGTATCGAACTTCATTAAGTTTGTTTGTTATCTTTGCATTCTTGCACTTTACTTTAAATTGTTATTATATTGTGTCATATCCATTCTTGAATTAAGTTATTGAATTTGCATATTTACTTCTCGCATTACACTTTACATTTCTATCTTGTGAATTAAATAAGTTAGAGACTAATTGTCGAAAAAGTTTAAAAACCAATTCACCCCCCTCTTGGTTAATTATTCTTGGATTATCAATACGGTTTTGAGGTGAATGTTGTTGATGACTGTATCTATCACAAGTTTAGTAGGAGCAAATATATCTTCTTGTTATTATATGTCGATGATATTATGCTCACTAGTAGCGATATAGGCTTACTACAAGAAACCAAGAAGTTTCTGATGAAGAAATTCGAGATGAAAGATCTTGGGAATGCTTCTTTTGTATTAGGTTGTCACAAAAGAGCTATATCGATAAGGTTTTAAGTAGATTTAGCATGAAAGATTGTAAACTAGGAGACACGCCCATCGCTAAAGGAATTTGAGTAGATTCATCATGAAAGATTGTAAAACGGAGATACGCTCATTGCTAAAGGAGACAAGTTTAGTCTCAAATCGTATCCCAATAATGATCTTGAAAGAAAAGAAATGTAGAAGATTCCATATGCGACAGTAGTAGGAAGTCTATTGTATGCTCTAGTTTGTACTTATCTCGACATAGCATTTATAGTAGGAGTCTTGGGCAGATATTTGAGTGATCCAAGCATGTAGTATTGGAAGGCAGCCAAACACGTGATGCATTATTTGAGAAGAACAAAAGACTACATGCTCACTTATCATAGATCGGACAGTTTAGAGGTTATTGGGTTCTCTGACTCCGATTTTACGGGATGCCAAGATATCATATGCTTCACATCAGGCTACATCTTTATGTTGGTTAGAGGAACAATCTCATGGAAGTCTGCTAAGTAGACTCTCACCGGGATATAGCTACGGAACTTTTTCACCGGGCTACGAGTGGTAAACGACATTGACAAGCCATTAAAGATTTACTTTGACAATAACTCGACAGTACTTTACTCCAACAATAACATGTGCTCGACGAAGTTGAAATTTATCGACATCAAGTTTCTAGTTGTTAAAGAGAGAGTTCGGGATAAATAGATTTTCATTCAGCATATAGATACAGATTCCACGCTAGCGGACCCATTAACCAAGGGAATAACACCTAAGGTCTTTCATGAACACACAACTCACATAGGCATTTTTTCTGAGGATGTCTTGGTTTAGTGGGAGTCATTTTTTATGTACTATATGTTTGCTATAGACATTGGATTGTTTGATTTTCTACAGAATAAAATTGTTGGTTCATGATTCTGTTTCTGAGGTTGCTTGTGTTATCTATGTGTAATGTCCGCGTTGTATTAAGAATTTTGGAATGATCTCACTAAAGAATAGAGAATGACCAGCTGGAAATAGACATGTCTGAGATCACATTTTATGTAATTTTCATACTACTCATTCATATTTGATCTATGTCATTAAGTGTATTAATATGGTGATCATCGTGGTTTAATCACGATTGTATTGTCATAAAAGTCGTTGTGGTTTTGTTATTAATATATAAGACGAATCAGATTGTTTAAAGAGAAGTCTAAGGATAAATAGCATACATATGCATGCTTGAAATTTTTTTAATATAATTGTTTTAGGAATAATATGTAGCCAACGGTTTTCCTAAATATTGAGGAAGTTAGGAAAACCAATGATTTTTCTATTTAATGGCACTCCTAAATATTTAAGAGGTTAGGAAAATCAACGATTTTTCTATTTAATGCACCATATTTAATTCAATTATATTAGTTATTTAATAAAAAACTCTAATTAAGTAATATATAAAGACCTTTTTGGTTATGGTTCCCAATACCCAATCTGGAAGAGAGACGATGGTCTCATTGAGGAAATAAGGCGATTTGGTTGAGGAAGATCACAAACCACACCCCTTCGTTCGTGTTCATCCATATGTGATCGATTGTCATAGTGATTCTGCAACAGCAAACAATCGTTCATAATGAATCCATGTATATAACCCAAATTCGTGAATCTTAATATTGTGACATGATGTACATCATAGGCTTTTGATTGTTTTAATCTAGGATGTTTGCATCTAAATTTGGTTTCGATTTTAGATATGATTTATAAATATAACACAAGGAAGTAGAGGTGGAGTGGGACAACTAAAAAGTTTTGAAAAAATTGCAATCATAATCATCAACTTTGAGGATAATCCGCTCTTAGTATTCAATTATTTTGGAATAATTGAGTTTTGTACTTTTCGTTTTCATGAGAAAGAGGTCTCTTGGATTGTGTGCCAAAAAGAGGCATTTAAGATCATGTATGGACATGCTTTTAATTCAAATTCCGACCGTTAATGGAAGTAAATTGGGGATCGTTGCATTGACACTGTGAAACTCCATTGAGTGTAATTTTACCAATTTGTCCCTGCCAACTTTCTTTGAAATTTCAACCTATTTTACGTGAAAATTGTTGAGAACTCATTGCGTATTTGACCATCCCTTAATTGTTGTAGCCTTTTTCATTAACTGCTCCAAATGCCAGTTTCACGTGATGTACATTTTTGTTGCCTACCAACCTAAATCCAACATGAAATAATAAAATGTTTACCATAAAATAAAATGAAGTTAGTCAAAATTTTCTTTTTCCCATTTTCTATTCTCAAAAGCATTACAAGGCACAACGTGCAACAATTATTCTTTGCAAACACGTTGTCGTTGTAGGAACACACGCGCTATGAGACAAATAATCACGGAAACAATCCCACTCATTTCGTTGCATTTTCGGTGCATTAATTTCGATAGCGACTTCTTCTTGTTCGTCTAAGAGGTCTACCTCATCCATATCGGGGTCTGTATCCACTCTTATGAAGACATCGTAACTACTCCTGCCTGTCAAAGAAAGTTGTTACCCATTGTAGCTATCACAATAGCAGTCTGCACTTTGAAATTGTAACTCGACATCTGATCGAGTATTTTCCAATCATTCGCCCAGACACAAAAATCACGTTCAGTAATGTTCCTACATGATGAATGCCTAAATTTAAATTTCTCACGCGCATTGCGAAAGTTTCGTCTACGACCCGTTCGATCATCATAAAACTGTTGGAAATGGTACAATATATTAGACCCTTTATACAGAGCCATGTACCTAGGTCTATGTGTGAATCCCGAGTCCACAAGATAATATTTCTCGAGGCCAGGTTGCAGACAATCAATTTTCGGACTGTGTATCGCACGTGCCAAATCCATAAATCATGCGGTCCCCACCATACCAGCAAGCACAAATGTGAAACACAAATTAAAATTACATATTGCTAGAGCATTTTGTGTTGGAATCCCCTTGAGGTCGATGAAATTTACTTGTTCCACTCGTGGCTAGATAGCTCTAAATTGCATTTTGTCAATCGCACCTATACAATCTCCAAATAACGAATGCTTGTTCAAATTTGGAATGTGATGCTCAGCTCTATGATTGTAGTTTGGATCATGTCTTATGACACGGGCAGCGAATTCAACAGCTGCTGCGAGCACAACCTTAAAGTAGTGTCCAACAGTTTTCAAAGAATGGTTGAAGAGTGTTTGAACCTATCTATAACCTTTTCCATGTGCTAAAATGCGCAAAAACATATCGACTTCTTCATATATATCTAAATGTTGTCCACTACACAGACCGAAATCATAGCGAAGTATATGCGCGAAGTTCGCAACATTGGTGGATACATCCCGGTGCATAACATATCTTCAAGCTATCTATCATGGCATCAAGCATGAACATGTGTCCGTTTCGCGCAAACAAAAATCTTCTAAATCGTCGCCTTTGTTCACGATAATAGCTTGCCATATCTATCCCGACATGTGACAGTACCGAAAGCACTCAACAATGTCATCCTAAAGCTCTTGTAGGAATTCATCTTCCCCAACATCAACTTCAGCATCACCGTACGACATGAGTATGCAATTCAAGTCCGATAGTACCATTGCACTTGGTTGTCGAAGTAATACTACGCTAAAACGTTTTGAGGTATAATAGAATGAAAATGAAACTCTAGTGGTTATGTTAGCAACGTTTGTTGATAATGGAACAAATTGATTGCATGTGTCTTTTTATATGGTTCTCTATGAAACACTTTCAACCCGCAAATGATGACAAGCATTAAAAAAGGAAAAGGCCAACAAAAAAATTTACAGTAGCAGGATTCTTTGTATGCCTCGAAACAGTTGCGTAGATACGACTAAAGTAAAACTAACTGTACAGATACAGAACATGAAAATAATGTACTACAGTTTTTACGAAAATGACCACATAAGCTCCGTACATGCCAAATCCATAATAATAAAAAAAACCACCAACGTCGTTGACGCAAACCGGCCAGATTGGGATAATTTCTCGAGTGCATCCCTCACTTAAGCTGGGCCTTTATCTACTCATGCCACTTCTACTCCAGCCATTCTATTTTCTCTTCTGTATCCTCATGTGCTTCAAGTATCTCCATATTGTATCGGAGGGATAGGAACGTGCACGTCCAGAAGTACATGTCAATTTTTTCTTCAGTTTGCCCATCTCTAACAACTCCTTAATGCATGTCTTTGCATCGAACACTTTTGGACCGACTAGTTTTTCTAGTTTGGCCTACTCTCTTACTGGCAGAGGTTGCACAGTCAACAGAGTATAACAAATGCATCGTGGAATTTTTTTTCATCTTCCCATTTTTCTTCTCCATGTCGGACTTGCGCTTGTCACCACTTCGCGGCTTAAACCCCTCCATGCTCATTGCTGCCTTATCCCCTGGTTTGACCTCATCACTGGACCCACTCCTCTCTTCTTCCATCGGAACATAGTCCTACATGTCTTCGTAGCCGCTATCCTCGAATATGGAAAATCCTATTTTTCACATCTTTGACGGTATTACACATACTTCTTGTTATTGAAAGCGTCCCCAAACAGCACCTTTTAACTATATACCTCTCTGTAGTCTTTGTCTTTGAACTCTTTGTACTCCTTATTTTTCTGTTGCAAGTTAACATAATAATCGAAAGGGAATGTAAGAAATATAATGGTGTGAGCAAAAACTTTGGGTAGTAAATCCACAATAAATGACAATTACTTAAATAAAAAAGGTGATGGTACAATTCCTTATTTCAAATCAGCAGTACAATAGTATGTTCAATTCATTCACTTCACAGTTCACATGATCAGTTTAATAGATTCCCACAATTATTGCAAAATATTTTACACACGTGAAAAATAAAAGGAAATTTTTGCACCTGGAATTGAAGCCAAAATTAAATTGAAGATTTTTGAAAAATTAGATCAATATCAAATGCACAAATCACCAAACATCAAATACAAATAATAAAAACAGTTTTCCTTATAGAAAACTCAAGCCAAGTATTTAATCAAATAACCAAAATAATAAAAACTAGACACCTTTTATACCACTCTCAAATTTAAAAAGGCAGAATTCAAATGCAGAAATAGATACAGCATTTTCTACTATTTCGTTGTGTCTTAGAAATCAAAGTGCGTATGAAATAACAAAAATGCAGATGACAACCGTGAATGAGCACAATACTTTAATCTTTCGCGCCTACCACTCCTTTGATGTAAAAATTCTTCCCGTTGCTTGCTCTTGTTGACACTCTAAAAATGCAGCCCAAAACTAAAGGCCCAAAATGAGAGGTCCAAATAAGAAACCCAAGATAAAGACCTAATAGGAATCAATTTAAAAGCCCAAAATGAAAAGCNTGTTGACACTCTAAAAATGCAGCCCAAAACTAAAGGCCCAAAATGAGAGGTCCGATGAAAGAACCCAGGATAAAGGTCTAATAGGAATTAATTTAAAGGCCCAAGGTGAAAAGCCTAATTAAGAAGTCTGAGATAAAGGCCTAACTAACGGAAGCCCAAAGATAAAGAAACGACATTGCCCAAGTTGACAGAACGCACAGAGGCTGAACGAATAAAAGGCCATATAGTCGCTCAGAGCGATGATCCGGTTATCGCCCAAACCTTCGAAGTCACTCAGGGTGGAACACATCTGAAGCATCGTGGCCAACTAATCCAGCAGTTATGGAAGCAGTTCTTAAACGGATTCGACATGCCCCACGACCTTGAGATAGACGGTTGAAAGGGAAAGGAAGTGGTGCGGTTATAAAGTAAATCCTCTCCCACAA
>CAIGRO010028605.1:0-13256 GCA_903798355.1 Fraxinus baroniana
AACCGATCCGAACCGAACGGAACCGAATCCGAACGGTTCCATAATTATATTTGGACCCGACGGGTTCATTTATTAAATACTCGAAAATTCTGGAACCGAGCAGAACCGAACCGAATCGACCCACGGACACCCCTACGTAAACATTTAGCGCAGAACAAACTATATTCATTGCTAGGACTAGGTTTATGCTTATCTTATTAGGTTGGTGATTATATTACTCTGTTTATTAGATTGGGGACCAACCTGATAATATACCCGTAAGTTGGGAACACAACTTACTGCATTCGCACGTGGGATATTCAAACACGAGCGTGTCAAGCCTCTTCACTGTGCCACCCAAATCAGTTTTCCCCCACAGCCTCCACTCTTTAATTCCCCATTTACCATTCACCGTTTCTTGTTCTTTGAAATTTTGATCATTGATCTCACCATTCACCAGGAAGGGTGTGACCTGAGAACAAACCCTAATTGGCGCCTGAAAGAACCATGTGGAGAAGGCTATTTTTCCAACTCCGAACTCTCGCCCCGACCAGATCCACCCCCAGACCCACCCAATTTACTAACTCTCCCACTCAAGCACCATTCCGCCAGTCTTTGCTCATCATCTCTCGCCAATTTAGTGCTGAATCTGGTTTTTCTCTGCCCAAGACCTTAATTTCCTTTGTAATATATACACATTCTTAAGGAATGTAGAAATTGTTTTAAGGGACATATGTGTGCATATATTTATGTCAATTTTTTTTTTTTTTGTTTACTAGGCAATGTGACTACAACGAAAAGAGTCGAGGATGTAATGCCTATTGCTACGGGTCATGAGCGTGAAGAGCTTGCAGCTGAGCTTGAAGTAAATTATTTTCATTATTCATAAAGTTTTTTTTTTCTCTCGAGTTTTTTGATTCGCGATAAAGTGTATATATATATATATATATATATTGTCTAAATTCATATTTGCTAATTTTTGTTTGATTGTTTTTTATCAGGGAAAGGACCTTCTGGAAATTAACTATCCGGCCGGTCCATTTGGAACGAAGGTCAGTATGATTTCTGGAGTTTTTATAATAATTTGCCTGGATAATTTAGTTGTTTCAAATGATTTTGTTGTAATTAACATTTGATAGTAATGAGCTGATGTGCCAAGTGGAAATATGAGAATGAAAATTTGTGAATATGATTAATTTGAAATGTGAGCATTGAGTACAATAAAACACTGTAAATTATGTTGCAGACTAGTTATGAATAATAATTCTTTTGATTATTAATCAATGTTCGTCAAGCTTCTTTAAAGATTCTAGATTATGCGCTAGATGTTACTTTTCAGTGAAATTAGCTTCTTTGCTGAATAAGAAAAAGATTGTATTCCCCTAGACAGCCATCTATTTGATTTTGAATTGTTTATATATTTTTCTTTATTTTGAAGAGTCTTTTGCAGATTGATTAATTAAATAAGTTCTTACTATGATCTTTTTGGGCATGAATAGTCTTACTTATGTTAATATAATTTTTAATGTCTTTTCCGTTCTTGTAATGAACTGAAACCACTGGCAGACCAATGTGATTTGAGTGTCTGCTAGACCTAGTCATGATACTCAAATGAATATAACGTGTTCCTTTTTTAGTAAATTTTCAGTTTTTGCTCAGTTACCATGAGTTATCAAAACATCATGTCTGCACAAATTAAACAGGAGACAGAACAAGTAACCAAGTTGAGGGGAGAAAGAGAGAGCATACGGTTTAATAAGTAGTGCATACAGTTTCAGACGGCGTACAAGTTTAAAAATATATAAGTTTTCATTAGATAATAATATATGATAAGTTTTAGTTGGAGAGGGCCTTTCCATTCTTGTGAAACTTAAATTTAGTCTGCTTTTGGTGCTAACTCTAAATATCCTTGTTAGTTGTTACGGCCGAAAAAATATATATCATTTACTTCATTGTGTATAAAATTGTGATGGTGTTTGTTTGGTTAAGTTTTTGGATCACTTGTGTTGTCTATTTGAATTTTCCAAATTTGCTATGGTTGCTCTTGAAGACCATGAATGCTTTTATGTAATACATTTATGCATTTTGGAGTAACTGTCATGTTCATTTTTTAAATAAATTTTATTTTATTTAGCTAATTTACTTAACTGAGATACGTCTTACTTCTAGAATATCAATATTTTGGGAAAGTTGGAAAAGCTTCATTATATCAACATTTTTAACTGGTCCAAAACTATAATGTTTCATTTACAATAGTAATGACATATTGGGCTATTATGCAATAGAATGAATGTTGTATAGAAGATCTGTGATGCTTGGACTCTCAATTTCGGCCGGAATACCCGTGTCGACCCGTCACGACACGGGTAAGGGTATGAGATATGGGGCGGACATGGGAAAAATCAATTGGACATGGCAAATCTTGACTTGACAGACGATGAAGAAGCTAGCTTCTTCTCTGAATTTGAGTTCGATGAATTGTCACCGACTGCGAAGCCAGCAACTCGCAATGTGGCGCAGCCGCCAATACTGCTCCGCCGGAATTTACAGCTTGGAGGATGAATACTCGCAGAGGACACTGCCACCACCAGTAGCATGAAGTGAAGAGTAGGGAAAGGCAAGATGATGAGTTTGTTGGGCTTTTTATTTTTTAATTGTGGTCCTTTTGTTGAATTCGGCCTTTTTTACAATATTAGGCCCATTATCTGCTGCTGAGGTTAATTACAGTTAGAAATCTATTTTGCCTCAGCCCCATATGATATGACATTTACTGTAAGCTGGAGTCTGATTAGGAAGATTTTCATTGGAGGTGACCATACTTTGATTAAATTTTCATTTAGTCATTCAACCTTTTTTCTAATTAAAATTCACTCGATCATTATTTAACTTTTTACATGTGAATTTCTTGAAAAAAATAATAATTGAAGTTTGAAAAATGTACCCACGTACCCTATGACCAAAATTTGGACTCTTTTTTGCCATATCCCCGTATCCTACAGTTTAGAAAATAAAAGATTCGACATTTAGATACGCATTTGTATCCGATACCTATACCCGAATCCGAGTATCATAGTAGAAGATAACAATAAGAAATCTTCCTTTTTTCATAATTATAGATGCCCAAGTCATCAAATATGGTGTGAGATGAAGTTTGCTTTTTACAAGTTGATAAATTTTCACAAAAATTATTGTATATCCTTTGCCATTTATCCTTTCAGGACGTAGCATAGTTGTCCTTGCCTCTTGATGAGCCTAGACATGAAACTTTCCTTCTCACTTGACACCATCAATGTATCATGAGAGATACTAACAACTATAGATTCCTATAAATGACAGAAGCACATTCTATTTTGGTAAAGTAAATTTTTGTGACATATATAGTGTCTGGTGCTGTTCATCTCTACCTAAGTACTAGATGTAAAATAAGAAATTGGAAAGAAGAAGAAAGAGAAAGAGAGGAGAAAAATTGAAGAATCAGAAACTGAGTATTTTTGGTAGTTTTCAAGTGACTAGCAAGCTGAACCGTCTTTGTAGATATAATATATTTGGATCAAAACATTAAATTTCCTTTTCTAACCAAGCCTTGGAATCGCATACTGTGCTAAATCCATTTACAGTTCACAGAACTTGACCAGTAATTTTAAAGGCTATTTTACAAATAACATTGTGAATGGTAGCTTTTGCTAGGGCACCAATCAGAGAAATGAATAGCCTTTGATACCAATTGATTTTAATTGATGTAGAATGGAAAAGAGCGATTGATGGAAACAATTAGAGAGATAAAAGCTTTTTGCATGGTACAATGCAACATTGTCTAGAGCAATAATCATCGTCTCCACTCTACCCTCCTTCCCTAATTTGTGATTTCTATCATCATGAAACTTGATGAATTTAAAAATCCTACTTAAACGTGTAGGAGAAAGTTTAGGCTCTCATAATCCTTGTCAAAGACTACAAACTAATCGAAATTCATGGAAAGATGCTCTACTCTAGCTACACCTAGTATGGATTTACATCGTTTATTGGGAGACCCTATTCCTAGTAAGCATCACAACTGTAAAAGAACTCACAAGCACTCGTCACTCCCCCAAACCATAGATGTCTTAAGGATTTACAAGTAGATCTATTTTTACACATGCTCATTCATATAGGCATCATCTAGGTTATTGACGTTTACGACGATGATTCACGTGAGCCCCATCCATGAATGTGCAGTGAATAGTCTTTGATGTACAAAATCTCAAAATAGACAATGCTGCTCCTTGCCTCATCAATGTACTTACGATCAAACAAGGAATAATTATGGTAATGAGGTTATTAGGAGTCAAATGAAAATTCAGCATACTTTTGCTAGGATGAAACTCATAGAATTTACTAAGCATTGTTGTCAATCCATACTGCATAACATTGAGCATCTAAGCCAAGATGTCCTCACTTTGTGGACTGAAAGGAAGTTAAAAATTTGAGATTAAAGTTCGTACTGACCTGTAATAGGAACTAAATGTATGTTTAAGTCTTATCATATGCACTTGCTTTGAGGAGCCAATATAACGGTGTTGTATATGAAGTTCTTTATGTTATTGCTTCTTGATTAATGAGATTGTAAGTGCTAAGACTAAGCATGAGGCCACATAAAATGCCTCGAGTGTGCCTTGTGGCCTTAGAGATTAAATATTATATGGGTTGTGCATTTTACCACTTGTTGAATAACCTCATCCATCCCTTTTGCCACTCCAAGTAAAAGATTTCAATCCACACTTCTGAGAATTTCAAATGGACCAAGCCGCATTTCCGAATCAGGAGTAACACATTTTTTTTATTTTTTTATTTTTACGGGACAATGTGTTCCTCCTTCCATCTCATGTTCATTTGCTTCTCAAATTAAAGACTGAACAATTTGGTTAATTTTCGCTATATTTGGTACTTGTGGGTTGAGGAGCCGAGTTTGAATATTATACGATTTTGAAATGTGCTCATGCTAGCTGGTTTCATTCTTGAGCTGAGAGTGAACGAGCTATAAGTAATCCTGGCTTGAGCCAACCCTGAACTGCTTGAGCATATGTAATTAAAGCCATTATATATGAATGTAGCTGCCATCAGTTGACTTTTTTATGTTTTTTTTCCTGTTTTGACAAAGCTTTGTTTGGGTTTCTTTTTTAGTTCCTTAGAATTTACTATTCAAAGTCAAACATTAATTTTTATCGCACATTTCGTATGATTCACAACTAATACTCACTTATCCACCACTCATTAAAAGGAAACCCAACCGAAGGACTTGACTTGATTTGTTCTCATCTGTTCTAATGATTCGTATGTGTGATGTTTACCTTATCTTGTTTGCTTGCAGGATGAACCTGCTGTCATAAAGTCTTACTATGACAAAAGAATTGTGGGATGCCCCGGTGCTGAAGGAGGTTAGTCTCAATTACATGTCTGCTTTTTGCTAATAATGCAGTAATTGTAATTTGGAGTCAATTTAGCTCACTGCTTACTGGCTTTTGACCATTTCTTTGCTCCAATATCTAACAGAGGACGAACATGATGTTGTTTGGTTCTGTCTAGAGAAGGGAACACCACATGAATGCCCAGTATGCTCACAGTACTTTGTGGTAAATACACTAGTGCCCTTGAATAATTATTTTTACGTTGATATGTAGATAAAAATTCTGAATATGGACATAATGAACATTTGCACGCACTGAATCCACGTTCTACCTCAACCTTAATTCACAGGAGCATCTTTTAGAACACCTGCTTATAATTAATTTTCGTGGTGGTATTAAAGACTTATTTAACCATCTATACCATAGTTAGGCTTGCCATATATTGTTTTTCTTTTGTGATTTTTGGATGATGAAAACTTTTGTTTTATTATTTCAAATCAATTGTAAATTCTTCAGATAGCTGTGGGCTTCAATTTCATTGCTTCTGTGTTTGTATACGTTAATGATCCTGATTATCCTCTAAGCCTCTTTGGTTTATCTAAAAATGTTGACTAAAGTCTAAGTTAAAATCAACAATTAATTTTAATCACACATGGAATCCACAACTTTTCAACTATATATTTAATCTTTTATCAAAATTTACTAAAAATCTGATTTTAGTTAAACCAAACAGGGGCTAAATGCTTATTCATTTTTTTTCTTGGTTGGCAGTTGGAAGTGGTTGGCCCGGGCGGACCTCCCGATGGACACGGCGATGATGACGACGACCATCACTGACTATAGTTGGCATTTTTCATGCCAGAATAAAATCTGTTAATATGATGAGAATTTGCATAGTATATTCTTGAGCTTGTGGATTCAAAAGCTGTCTTTTGTTTGCATTTGATGAACCTTTATTGTTATGGTTGCTTGGGCAACAATGGAATCTGTTATTCTTGAATTTTTTTTTTGGATTTTTAACATTGGCCAGTCGTCCATAGGAAATACGGACTTCCAGCCTTTCTTATGCATAACAAAATAATTGATGGCTGCTACATTTATTTATGATTGCTCTGGCAGTCTGGCTGCTTTGAATGACTACAAGTATCTGCATGTCCTCATTTTGTGTTGTATCAACCCCCTCCCTTCCCCTCCCCTCCCCTCCCCTCCCCTCCCTACAAAACAGCGTGGTAGTGATCCAACTGAAGATTTTGATTCGAGTGGGGATGGCTATGATCATGGTAGTTGCAGTGAAGTAGGCACGGGAATCAACCATTGTATTAGACAATGTTTGATAGGATTAAAGAGAACGAAGTTATAATTTTCGGATTTTGCCATTTGTACATTCTTCCCTTCAAATCATTGTTGACATTGCATTTGTTTTCAAAAAATGCGGGTGGGATAAATTTTTTTCTTTTTTAAATTGGCAAATGACAGTTTTCCATGTGGCAAACTGTCAAACCTGAAGTATATACCAAGTAGGATTGAAAATTTTGTTCTCTAGTGTCCGATTGACATTGTTTGAAATTATGAATCATTTTAAATGCTTTGTATGAGACCAGTTAACTTTTATACTCTGGTGTGTAATATATGTGTGACATTTTTTTGCTATCTAACGTGTACTTTTAGGACCCCTTTTAGTTTTAGTGTGAAATGTCGTGGTGAAGAGTTTTTACTATATTTTTTTTAAAAATTTCTCTTATTCTACAAAATGAAGATATTTATTTGCTTTTTTATTTTTCTTCTCTAGCAGGAATACTAGAAATGATGGGGATTTTTTTTTTTTTTTAAAAAAAATTAGCTTATCTGTTTTCTGGTCTATAAGCAAGTTGAATGTAAATTTGTACGCAATTTGTTTGTTTAATATGAAAATAAATAAGGGTCGTTCAATAGGCAAATGTGGAAATGAATTCCAATTCTATATTAGTTGGAAAATAAAAATCAACCAATTCCACAAGAATTCGTTTTTCAAAAAAACAAAGAAAATGCAATTTAAAGTGGTTGTATCTTGAAATTCGATTTTCATTTCCATATTGCAATCAAATGGCCAAATTGAAATTTGTTTTCCTCTGATGTGACATTTTTCTTGAAATTCGTTGCAATCAAATTTAAGAGTAATAAAATCTGCAAGAAACTAGAAATTCGTTTATTTGATTGCATTAGATTAAAAAGTAGCGAATCAGATGCAATTCAATTCAAAATTGATTGACCCACAATGCATTTAACCAAGTTATGTGATGCCAGAACCATTTTGCTTCAAGACGAAACATAGACATGAATACAATGGCAACATGAACAAACTGTAATGCACAAATTCAGTGAGGATAAGACAATGCACATAAAAGTTAAACTTATGTAACAAAATTTAACTCTTAAAAGGATACCTCTTATGTCGAACTTTTATTTCATTTGGATTCATAATTTGGAAATGGATCGGTTAGATTGTGCTTAGGAAATCGACATGAGTAGCGCCAACTGAATTTAAAAGGAATGTAGCATTCTCTGTCATATGAGCGTAGAAATTAACAAAATTAGGGCTTCTTATTTCAGTGAAAACTAAATAATGAAATTACATAATAAAAGTGTTTATATAGACCCACTAGAAAATATAGAAAAATATGGAAAATAGGAAACCTATCAATAATAGGAAATCTACTAATAATAAGAAACAAGTAAATAAATAATAAAATAATTTAACATCCTCCCTCAAACTCACGATGCTACTGCTAGAAGTATGGAGAGTCTACCAAATAAGAAACCAAAATGCGAAGTGGAGTGCGCCTTGGTAAACTTGTAGGCAATCTGCACGGAAGAAGGAACCAAAGGCAATGTGATGGTGCCAAGTAAGTTTTTCAAAATGAGAATCTTAATGTCTGTCAAAATAATTGATAGTTCAAAATCTTGATATGGACGTATTTATTGAGAAAACACAGAAAACAATTAGGGAAAGAGTTACATGTTGTAGATCCCCATAAATCAGTTTAACTTAGTTATATATGGAAAAACAAGCCTTGATGGATAAGGGAAATAGAGCTGTTGCTTGCCATATTTGAAGTCTGTGGTGGGGATTATAAAGAAATAGATAGTTGCTCCTTATTGTTTCAATTCTCAATGTACTGTGCAGATGTAACTTTTTTGGCTTAGCTTTTGTGTATAAATAAGGAGCAATATCTTGTACAATCTTAACATAAGATATATGAATCCTTCGCAATCAATTTGGTAACCAAACCAAAATCTTCTCTCTTTGTTATGGTATCAGAGCAAGATCATTGAATCTCTATATTTTACTAATCCTAACATCCCTCTTCACATCTGAATCTTCTTTCTCCCCAACCCTTGTTAGGGCTGAACCTCACCAACCCATAGATGAACTTTCTCACTAATCTGTAGAAGAATTTCCCAATCCCTATTTTCTACATCATGGGGAGAGCCCTCGACTTGTTTTAGTCTTGCAGCCATTAACCCCTCATAACTATCATGCTTGGAGTAGAGCTATATATGTAGCCCTCTCACCCAAAAACAAATTAGGCTTCGTCGATGGAACTATCACAAAGCCTGCTGATACTGATGCCAAATACTTACAATGGCAGCGATGCAACCACATGATCCTATCTTTGATCACCAACAGTATTTCATCTGAGATTGGCGAATATATTATGTTATCTGACTCTTCATCAGAAGTGTGGAGTGAGCTCAAGAAAAGATTTGCAAGATCAAGCATTAATAGGATCTTTATGCTTGAACAGTGACTGTTAGCAACTAAACAAGAAAAAAAAAAACCCAGCAAGTGTATACTTTTCCAAGTAGAAACTCGTCTCAGAATAGATACTGAGGTACGAGGAGCCTTTCAAATTTCAACAACAGATTGTGGTGCTATTTCGGTACTGGACAAAAGGCTAGAGAGAAGGCAAATCATGCAATCCCTTGAGATATTTGATGACATTTATGCTGGCCTAAGAAACCTGATTCTAATGAAGGACCCACTGCCCTTGTTAGATAATGTGTTCAACCTTATTTTACAAGAGAAGGCTAATCATGAGCTCACTAACCATGTGGAAAGATTCAGAATCAGAAGGGAAATCCCAAGTAGACAAAAGGAAACTACAAAGAATAGGGTTCTAAGGAGAAAACATCATGCACAAAATGTGGGAGAACAAACCATAACATGGAAACTTCTTGGGAAATCTATGGATACCCTACAAACCACAAATTTCATAAACTAAAATTTGGAAGAGAAACCTAGCAAAAGATGGCCAACAATGCATCCTCAGATGAGGGATCAGAAGTGTCAAGTCTGAACATTTCACCAGATCAGATACAACAGCTTATAGAGCAATGCCAAACTTCCACCCAATCTAGCAACAACTCAGAAAATTAAATAGCTGGATAGTTGGAGGACGATTGGAATTGCTAGAGAAAAACAAGGGCTCTATTTTTTGGAGAAGAATCAGCTCGAGACAAGCTGCCATCTCACCATCCTGTGGTCAACTTTTCATCTGTTTTGACACCAGAATTGTGGCATTTGAGATTAGGACACCCTTCCTATCAACACCTCAGTTTGTTGTATAGCATAGAGCATAATACAAATGCCTTTATTGATCCAAGACCACGTATGTGTTTATTGATAGGATATCGAAATGGCATTAAAGGTTACAAACTTTTTGATTTAAAGACTCAAGAAACCTTTATTAGCCGTGACGTAGTCTTCTATAAAAATACCTTTCCTTTTCAAAATACAAATCAACTACCACCACTCTTACAAACACCTCATCTCTCAAGATTTGATAACCTACCCATAATACCCAACCCTATATATTATGATCCTTTACTAGCATTACATGCTCATACTAGCAATGAAATATCTCTGCAATCAACCTACCCATAGAGAACTACCACCAAAGTAACACAACCTACACTAAGATAAATTTTCCAACACCAACATACAATGTCCCTGAGCTGAGAAGATCCAATAGACAGAGATGGTAACCTAGCTATCTCCAAGATTTTCATTGCCGACTTGTAACTTCTCTAGCAAAACCACACGATTCTCCTACTGTACAGCAAATGGATGAATGTAAATCTCATTCTCTTTCCTCTACTCTAAATTATGATAACATGTCTTCTGCTCACTATACATTCAGCTTAGCCATCACTATAGAGCCCGAACCTATCTATTTTTTCACTGCTAGCTAGTACCCTCACTAGAGAACTATGCAAAATGAACTCACAGCTTTTGAAGAAAACAGCACTTAGGAACTTACCATATTACCGAGAGGTAAAAAGGCTACGGATGCAATGGGTATTTAAAACTAAATACAAGGCGGATGGTGTTGACCTATGGTTGACTTCTCGTTTTGATTATCAAAAATAAATTACATTTACCTCTAACAAATTGTATTCAAGTGTTTTAGAGCGATCATTGCAATATCAATAAGATTCAAGACACAAATATCAAGATCATTAGAGTTGCTATTTGACAATCAATATGGAAACAAGCTTGGCAAACAAATGAACGTAAAAACGAAAGTCAAGAGCTTACGAAGAAATAGTCGAATGTCAAATATCGAGATATTAAACGTAGATACCTTGAATATGTGTAAGGTAAAATACTCCAATATTTGGCAAGGATCATTAAAAGCTCAAAGCAAATCTTTATGCACAAACCATTTTTCAAAGATATAAATGATTGCACAAATTTTTTTTTTTAAAAGGTAAGTATTTTTACTCGATGTATAAACTTTTACTAAGTCACTTATCTTGAAAATATTAAATGAGGTAGTCCTTCAAAAGCCTACATTGATCAAATTGTCACGAAAGAGACCGTTGGGGGGCAAATTGTACCCAACCGGACGTCCCGACCATTTCGGACGTCCGGATATGCAACGATCACCTTATTGATCGTTGCAAACTCAAACTGCTAGTTCCATCCGAACGTCCGATGTCATGTTCGGATGACCAGAACTGACCTTTTTTCTTTGATGGCACACACTACAATTACTGGAAGGCTTGGATGGTGATCTATGATCAATCATTAATTATAATATTTCAGAAATAATTGAATATGGTCCTTATGTACCTGTCAAGACAATTAAGATTGATGGAAGACCCAATCAAAGTATTCAATAATCTAGAGAGGAATACGATGAAGAAGATAAAAGAAAATTGTCATTAAATGCTAATGCCAGAAATTTGCTTTATTGTGCACTAGATAGAAATGAATTTAATAGGATTAGGACATGTGATTCGGCTTATGATATTTGGCATGCACTTGAAGTTACTCATGTTGGGACAAGTAAAGTTAAAGAAACTAAAATAAATATGTTAGTTAAAGAATTAGAAAATTTCTTTATGAAATAAGATGAATCCAGTGTTAATATGATTATGCATTTTACCAATATTGTGAATGGATTAAAGGATTTTGATCGCAAATATACTAATGGTACTTGTAAGCAAAATTCTTAGGTCACTCTCGGAGGAATGGATCCCTATACGGATGTTAATAGAGAACACCAAGGATGTAAATACATCTCTTGGAAGAACTTTATGGAACCTTGATGACCTAGGAACTCAACAATGCAGAAATCAAGGACAAGACAAGAAAAAGCAAAGAGGAATCCAAAGAGGCTCCAAAATGTCAGTTTTAAAATTGGCAATTGATGAAGAATAACAAGCAACAACATGAGCGATGAAGAGCTCGATGACTTGGTTTGTCTTGTCAAAAAATGGAGAGGTTCTCGAAACAATCAAAAATTTCAAAAGAAGATGAAAGTCAAGAAGACTCTCCAAGCAACATGGAATGAAAGCGATGATGATGATCGAGAAGCGATGAAGAGCTCGATGATTTAGTCCTCCTTGTCAAGAAACTGAGAGGATTTTAGAAAAATAAAAAATTTCAAAGGAATGATGACAAATGAGAAGAAAGAGCAAGAAAATCATTTGCTATGAGTGTGATAAACCTGATCACAAAAGAGCCAAATGCCCAAACAAAAAGAAAAGTATCAAGAAAAAAGGCACTTCAAGCCACTTGGAACGACAGTGATGATGAAATCCAAAATTAAAACGATAGTCAAGACGAAATCACTAACATATGTTTCATGTCACTTGAAGATGAGGTAAGTTCAAAAGAAAAATGTTCTTATGATGAATTGTTTGAAGATCTTGAAAAACTTGTTTTGACCCACTCTTTTCTTAAAAAGAAAAGTTTTTATTGAAAGATGAAATAAAGAAAATTTTGGATAAACAAAAAGAAAATGTCGATTACGATTTATTAGTTAAGGAAAACATTTCTCTAAAAGAAAAAATTGAAGATTTGACGAAAATCATTTATAAACTCACTGAAAGAAAGAAAGAAAAAACTTGATTTAATGCTTGGAAATCAAAAATGCATTTTTGACAAAGGGGGAATCGGATTTGAACCCTCTTTAAAACAAAATATCTTAAAAACATATTTGTTAAAGCATCAAACATCACTTGTACCTTTTGTAATAAAAGTGGACATGTTGTGTTTAATTGTTTAGCTAAAAAGAAGTTATACTTTGAAAACAAGAATTAGTGGATTCGAGAATCCTCAAAAACTAACTACCAAAGACCCAAGTCTGTATGGGTACCGAAAATCAAAAATTAAATTGTCCTTGTAGGTATCAAAGAAAACAAATAGCAAATGGTTCTCGGATAGTTGATGTTTGAAGCACATGAACGGAGATTGATCACTACTATCAAACTTCAAAAAGAATGATGGAGGTCATTTAACATTCGGAGATAACGTAAAAGGAAAAATTATTGGCATTGGCAACATTGATAATCACTCATCCCCCTCTATCGAAAACGTTTTATTAGTTGATAACCTCAAGCATA
>CAIGRO010028608.1:0-20298 GCA_903798355.1 Fraxinus baroniana
AAAAAAAAAAAAAAATCCCAAATTCTCTCAATCCAAAACTCATCAGCAGAAACTTTGAACAAAATTACAAATTCAAAAGCTTACAGTGTATACTTTCTAGGTCTGGATGACCCTGAAGAAGTTGGAATTAAATAGTCCTCCTCCATCTCGAAATTTAGCACACAGTGATTCATTTCTCTTTCACAAGTTCAATTCTATTGTTCCAAAAGTAAACAATCAAAACTTTAATCGAAAACTGGACATCGATCATTTTTCATAGTTCACTTACTCTCTGTCGTAATAACAAAAAGTACCCATACTGATGCAATTCTGTATTTTCTTCAAATACTTTTTCAATACCCTTGAATGATTATACTGCTCCAAATGGGGTAATTTTTAGGAGGGCTCTTAGTTCCGTGTGCAGAGCAGGTATTATACCCCCACTCTCTCTCTACGTCGTTGTGTTAAATGTCTTTTGCTGGGAAGATAAGGTTTCTCTCTCTATTGCCAGGGGAATAATACGAAGAAGCAAAAATCTGATTTGCAACGCCCTCTATGAGAATAGTTCTTCGAGGATTTACAGATCTTCAAATGAAAGAGATGGCTTGATTCTCCGCACTGCGACTGCATATATTAAGGATTTGCTTGAGAAAAATGGGGGATACATGGAGGATTTTCAGATTGACTCATGGTGGGAGGAGGCATGAAGCATTTAATTTACGGTGGTGGTGGGAGGAGGAGGAGGCGGTGGCTGGATGCTGGTTGATTTTTCGTGGGGTGGGTGGAGTGAGCAATGAGATGAACAATTGTTTTTTTTATAAAAATTATTTTTGGGATTTTTAATTCATTTTTTTAACTTATTTGGTGGAAATTGTGTGTAATTTCGAAATTTCCCTTGCCTATTTGGTGGAAATTATAATTTTTTTTATTTTTATTTTTGAGGTCAACTAACGGTTTTCATGATCAATTGGACGGAAACCATCCATTTGGACTTTGGGTGCGAATTATTTAAATGTTTGATACAGTGAGTGGTACAAAACAAAGGTTTGAGGCTTTGAGCGAAGTCTGCAAAAAATGAAAGATTTGGTACCGTGACTGCAATTTTTCCTATAATTTAATTTTAGCTTGAAGGGTATTAATCAAAGATTTTAGGGCAGAAGACCCAATTTTCCCAATAACTTTTATACACAATTAATCACATATGTAAGCTCACGTGGCAAATTTAAATCCAAAAATGTCAAACCCACATCTAATGTGACTTGAGCTCATTTGATGTTAATGGATTTTATTCAAAACAAAAATTTATTTAGCAAATAGTTTGTTTTCAATCTATAAAAATAAATAGGGGAAAAATACATTTCTAAGGTATTTACTTTACACCATTTCAAAAATGCAAAAACAAGTTTCAAATTTCACAAATTAGGTTTTTTAATTTTTTATTTATAAAATAATGAATTATTAAATCAATTTATTATTAAATATTTAATTCTAATATAATATAATTAACTCACTCCACCTCCACCACCTCTACCGACCGTTTTGGTCACCACTCTTCTCCGGTGACCGTTCCGATTCTGACAATTATTCCAGCGACTATTCCGATGACCATTCCAACTTTGAAATTTGGTCACAAATTAGAATTTTATGTCACAAATTATTTTACTATCAAATTTCAAAAAATTTGTAGGTCACAATTTGTTCATCGATCACAGATTGATAGGTCACATATTTTCTTTGGTCACGAATCACAAATTTTCTAGGTTACGATCTTTTTATCGGTCACAGATCAAAAGATTTTGTAGGCCAGTAATTATTTCGAGGTCACAAATCAATAGTTTTATATGTCATATATTATTTTATTGGTTACGGATCCAAAAAATACGGGTCACATTTATCTATCAGTCATATATTTTCAAATTTATTGGTCACATGTTATTTTTTAGTTACAATTTTAAAGTCACAGTTAGATTTTTTGTGTGACCACCATCGACTTTTGTGACCACATTGCCACCAGTCGCATTACCGCTGCTGCCTACACCACCATCGCGAACAACCACACAAATTATTCACGACCAGATCATAATTACTGTAGATCGCCACCAGATTCGCCAATGGCGCCAGATCCACCGCAAAACCACCTCATCGCCGCCAATATCTACCACCAACATCATCAAATCCATCTGCACCACCACCACCAACAAAAAAAATCCCCAAAATCACCTCCACCTCCACCACCAACCACAAACCCACAGATCCACAATCACCAACACCGCACAATCACCAACCACAAAATCACATATCCACAATCAGTGTAAAACTCCAAAACACGAAACAAAAACAAAATGTTGCCAGATTTGCCGAAACCGCCACCATACCCACCATAGCAAACTAAAAAAAAAAGAAAGAAAATACAGATTTGCGACGTACCGATCGCGATACAAAGAAGGAGACCTCCGCCAACTGCCCAAATCCGTTGTGGAAAACTCCCATCTCCGCCTCTAATACACCGTATTCTTATATCAAATCTGGTTGACCACTAAAAAAACAACAGATTCGACCCACCTCAGACCATGGACCGCATACGGCTACGCCTGCTATTTCGTCGGATCGAAGAGAGAAGTGTGAGAGAGCGAGACGAACGGTGGTCGTCGGAGAGGGAGAAGAGAGAAGACGACGACGGACGACAGGAGGAATACAAAGGCGGGGGGAGAAAAGACGACGAGGAGAGGATGAATTGTGCATGTTTGATACCCATTTTATGGAAGAATTTGATTTAGAATAGTGATTGATGGAAGAATGTGTGGTTAAAAAGTAAGGAGAATTTTTGGGTTTATGTGTAATATTATTTTATTGATTGAATATGTGGTTGAAATGAAGAAAAAAAAATGAGAATGAGAATGAGAAAAAAATGAATGTCAAACAAGGGTATGTTTTTGATTTTGGGATGAAATTATTAATTGGGATGAAAATTTATAATTAGTATTTAATTAGATGTAAAAAACCTGATTTTTAAAAAAAATAAACTAGTGACCTAATTTGTGAAATTGGAAATCTAATTTCAGGTGTAGGTGTAATTTCCTCAATAAATAATTTTGTTGCTTATCTTTCATTATAATCACATATTAAGTTCTCTTTGAAATTAATTTCAGAGCCCAACTTGTCAAATGAAACGAGGATAGGAAACATGGTTTTTTGTCTTGATTTTATTTCAATTTATTTTAATGTTTTTCAATTAAATTATATATTTTTTTAAAAAAAATCAAACATGATGATAAATGGAAAATCTTTAATCACCGCCTCCAAAAAAAATTTCATACTAACCTAGCTCTCCTTATCGCCATCTCTATTCTTTCCTAATCTTCCTTCATCAAAGCAAAAATTATTTCTCCTAAAATAACAATAAAAGATATAACTACTTAAATTTAGAATAACGCTAAATGTACCCTCTTTGATTGACATTATTTTTTATGTTGTTTTTTGTTTTTTTGAAAAATGTGGGCGGAAAAACTGTTTTTGTTTTTAAACTGTCCAATGATATTTTGTCATGTGGTACAATAAAAAAAAATGTATAAAATATGATATACATGAGCTTACATGTTTGACTTTAAATGTTTTATTTTCCAACTTATGCTATTACGTATAAATTTGAGATGATGTGAGTTTTAATGACTTTATCTAACCATTTATGATTTTAATAGTTTGAATAATTGAAAATTAATTGAGTAATGACAATAAAAAGGTTGAAGACCGATTTACTCTTTTCTTAATGGTTGGAAATATATTTGCGACTCACTACAATAAGAGCTTGTTTGGTATGGGTTTTTTAGAAGAATAATTGATTTTGAATAGTGATATAATGAGAAATGTGTGGTAAAAAAATAAGAAAAAATTATTGATGTGATAGAAAATATTATTTTATTGAAAAATATGTGGTTGAAAATGAGAATTGATTTACTGCAGAATTAGAGAATCCGTACCAAACAGGTCCTAAGTTGGAAATCAAATAGTGTAATTTCTATAATTTTTCTCCAACCAATTTCCCCTGACTCCGCGAATTCAATGAAACTATCGTTGAAATTGGAAAAAACTGTAGAAAATAGAACGGAGAAAAATAACAAGTAATGTTTATTTTAAAGGGAACAGTGGATAAATATCCGAGAATAAAACAAAATAAAAAAAGAAAAAAAAGAAAATGAGAATGATAAAAAAGAAAATTAAGAACATTCATATAAACCTTTTCCCCATTTCATTTGGTGATGCTTTCACGCACCCCACACACACATGCACAAAATCGATTTGAGTTAATCTTGAAACTCCTAATAATTTTTGCTGAATCCGTCGTCGTTAATAATGGAAAAACCAATTTCGAACAGTTAAACTTTCATTTTCCGAAGCCCTAATTGGAAACTTTGGATCTTGAATATAAATTAATCGGATCTTTTCCATCCGATTATTGAAATCGGGTTTGGAGTTGTATACAGTGGTGGGCTGAATTTGGGAATTGACGGGAAAGGATGAGCGGAGCGAAGAAGAGGTTTCAGATAGAGGCGTTCAAGCATCGGGTGGTGGTGGACCCGAAATATGCTGAGAAGACTTGGAAGATCCTGGAACATGCGATTCAAGAGATTTACAATCATAATGCTAGCGGCCTCAGCTTCGAGGAGCTGTACAGGTTCCCTTTTCATTCAATCCGTATCCAAACTGTTTTGACATTTCCTTTGCTTCTTAGAAAGTTGTGGAATATCTGTACTGAATATGAATATCACTTTGAGAATTATTGAATCAAGATTATGTCAATTTACGTTTATTTTTTCTCTTTTGTTATATCTACTGGCTTTTCCGCTGGGGCAGCAAAAATTATATTATTTTTAGGGCGGTAGATAATTGGGAGTCTGGAATTATTGAGGCTTAATATTTGGGACAAAGAGGGAGTTTATAGGGCAGACTGAAGCGAGAAGCTGTGTGCTGGTTAGAAGCCATTGTTTCATTGGATTAAGAGGACCATTGAGTGATATTTTGATAAATTAGATTTGATTCTACCTGTCATGTTGGGCCAAGAGAACAAGTTTTTAATTGAGTTATAGACGTGTGGTTTGTTTCATCCTATATCGTTGTTGGCATTTCTGGTGGAAAGGGTTGTATAACTGAAGTTATCCTTCAATGGCCTAGATGAACATTTACACAGTTTCTTGTGTGTCTCATCTTGAAGGTTGAGGGGAACTAGTATGAGTGGCGGGCATCTGATCTGAAGTACTTGAAGACCCACCATGTGTCCATATAACAAACTAGGAAACCCATACATCGCATTCTTTTATAATTTAGAATGTTAAACGGGCAATGCTTGATTGCTTGGCTGCAACACATCTAATGTCACAATTTCAGATTGAATTATGTTTACTTGACAAATCTCACATATCACTTGAAGCAATGTCTGCAATCTTCACCTGTTTTGTGTTACACCATATAATTTCATGGACTCTGTGGACCTTGTTGATGCGTTATTCTCATCCTTCCCTCTTAATTATCTACCTGGAATCTGAATTGAAGCTATTAGCTCATCATTATAATCCCTCTATTTTTTTGGGATTATTGATTATTATTTTCGTTAGTGAGGCTTAAGCATATGATGTTTTGGGTATGTGGTGTCTTCAGGAATGCATATAATATGGTCCTGCACAAATTTGGAGAGAAGCTCTACTCAGGACTTGTGTCTACTATGACATCACATTTAAAAGAAATAGCTAAATCCATAGAGGCTGCTCAAGGAAGTATGTTTCTGGAGGAGCTTAACCGGAAATGGACAGAGCATAACAAGGCATTGCAAATGATTCGTGACATACTAATGTACATGGACAGAACTTTCATACCGAGTACTCACAAAACTCCAGTTCATGAGCTTGGATTGAATTTATGGAGGGACAACATTATCCACTATAACAAGATCCAGACAAGGCTTCAGGACACACTTCTTGAACTTGTGCAGCACGAGAGGACTGGTGATGTTATTAATAGGGGTCTGATGAGGAGTACAACAAAAATGCTAATGGATTTGGGTCCTAAAGTTTACGAAGATAACTTTGAAAAGCCTTTCGTTGAAGTATCAGTTGATTTCTATCGTGTGGAGTCTCAGCAATATATCGAGAATTGTGATTGTGCTGATTACCTGAAGAAAGCTGAGAAACGTTTGACTGAAGAGATTGAGAGAGTATCACATTATTTGGATGCCAAAAGTGAAGTCAAAATAACTATTGTGGTAGAGAAAGAAATGATTGAACATCACATGCAGAGATTAGTTCATATGGAAAACTCAGGGTTAATTAGTATGATTGTGGATGAAAAGTTCGTGGATTTGGGAAGAATGTACAGCTTGTTTCTGAGAGTTCCAAATGGACTCACGATAATTAAAGACGTCATGACCTCTCATATTCGAGAAACTGGGAAAGATTTAGTTACTGATCCAGAAAGGTTAAAGGATCCAGTAAATTTTGTTCAGGAGCTACTGGATAAAAGGGATAGACTTGATAAGATCATCAGTTTAGCATTTAATAATGACAAGACTTTTCAGAATGCTCTAAACTCTTCATTTGAATATTTTATTAATCTGAATCCGCGATCTCCTGAATTCATTTCCTTGTTTGTGGATGACAAGCTGCGGAATGGGTTGAAAAAGGACAAGGAGGAGGACATAGAGACTCTATTGGATAAGGTGATGATGCTTTTCCGCTACCTCCAAGAGAAAGATGTTTTCGAGAAGTATTACAAGCAGCATTTGGCTAAGAGGCTTCTTTCGCAAAAGACTGCATCTGATGATGCAGAGAGAAGTTTGATTGTTAAGCTCAAAACTGAATGTGGTTATCAGTTTACATCGAAACTTGAAGGAATGTTCACCGACATAAAGACTTCTCAGGATACGATGCAGGGTTTCTATGCTGCCATGGGTGCTGAGATAGCAGATGGCCCAGTACTTTCAGTCCAGGTCCTCACTACCGGATCTTGGCCTACTCAGTCCAGCTCTACTTGCAATCTTCCTCCAGAAATCCTCGGGGTATGTGACAAGTTCAGGGCGTTCTATCTTGGAACTCATACTGGGAGGAGACTGACTTGGCAGACAAACATGGGTACTGCCGTTTTGAGTGCAAAATTTGGAAATGCCCCAAAGGAACTTTCCGTCTCCACATATCAGATGTGTATCCTTATGCTGTTCAACAACGTCGACTGCCTGAGTTACAAGGAAATAGAACAAGCCACTGAGATTCCTCCATCGGATTTGAAGAGATGCTTGCAGTCATTGGCTTGTGTTAAGGGAAAAAATGTTCTCAGGAAAGAGCCCATGAGCAAGGATATTGCTGATGATGATGCCTTCTTCTTCAATGATAAGTTTACAACCAAATTGTACCGGGTGAAAATAGGCACCGTAGTTGCTCAGAAGGAGTCTGAACCAGAGAAGCAGGAGACACGACAAAGAGTGGAAGAAGACAGGAAACCTCAGATTGAGGCAGCGATAGTGAGGATTATGAAGTCACGAAGGGTTCTCGATCACAATAATATTGTTGCTGAGGTCACAAAACAGCTTCAATCACGATTCTTGCCTAACCCAGTCGTGATAAAGAAACGAATTGAATCTCTGATTGAACGGGAATTCTTGGAGAGAGACAAAACAGATAGGAAGTTATATCGCTACCTGGCTTGAATAAGGTAAATGAGCACATGTGATTGCGTCGATTTATGGGTTCTCTTCCTCTTGTTGGGACTATTATTCAAGAATGTAGCTATCCCATGTGTGGGATCTTACTGAAATTTGTTTAGACGGTTCACACCTCCTGCTTTTGAATGTACTATCTTCTGTTTCTTTCGCTGGTTCATAATTACTGTTTCTCTTATTGTTTTACAAATGATATGGTCAGATTTCACGGGAAAAAAAAAAATAAAAAAATCTCTGGAAACAGTATTTGAGTAGCTTAGAAGCTTCATCTGGTTCTGAAAATATCAGCTTCTGAGAGGGTGTGCAATGCAGCAATGGACCTCTTGAGCATATTTCATGTTCTTAAGTTTCGAATTATTTTTTTCATATTAAGGTCAGGTGGACTATCAACCTTCTCTAATGGGTCACTTGCGTCTCCTCTTATAGAAATGGACTATGTGAAACCTAAATAACAATGCCAAGTCTCTACTACGAAGTAAAAAGCCTATTTCTTATGAGAGTGAAGTACAAGTTACTTTTTAAAATAAGTGATTTACTTATTTCCAACAATGTTATCGTGCTCGATAAATTTGGAAAATAATGTGTACAGAAACATTTTTACAGAATGTTTACAGGCATTGGGGTGGGCTCTATGTGAATTAAATATTGTCAAAAAAAAAAAATGGGGCCCACCCCCATGTGTGTATTTTGTATGATTTCTGGTTTTTTTTTTTTTTCCTGTAGATACAGTGCTTCTCAATTTTTAAAGTAGTCCACTATACATTTAGTGCAGAAGACTTTGCTTTTGAAATTTAGCGTCTGCAAGAAATCTTAGTACTTCTATTTTCATACAGTACATCATACATCATGGTTAGGTGGATTTATATGCCTCAACCTCGACTCAGTGGAGGGGTTTGGATTTCTCGACCCTCTTTATTGATATGAAATATGTGTGTTTTTTTTTTTTTTTTGGTAAGTGTAGCAACACTCGATAAATTTATCAAGGTTCAATCTTACGCGTCAATTACTCATTATTGACAACCTATGTGATTATGACCAGAATTATAGATAATTTTCCTAACAAAACGATCACTAGTTTCTTTCTTGATTGGCCTAATCAACTGTTTTTTGGTAGAATTTTAAAAATTATTAGTGAAAATTATTGGGTTTTTGGATTTGTTAGGCGACAACAATTTTCCAGCACTTGCACTCACACTCACATAGTACAAAAATTCTGGTATTTGTCAATTTCACATGTTAATTGTCATAATTTTATGGGAAAATAGTATGTTTAGTTCCAATGCTATTGTGCTTTTGTATCTAACCTTTAAAATAACACTTTTGAGTCCTCAATGTTTATCTCGTTGGCAGAAATAGTCCCTTTTTTTTTTTTCAATTTGTATCAAGTTTGGCATTAAATGACGACGTGATAACCATATTTCGGTTAATTCCGGAGCACAAAAACTATAAACTGTAAGTCGGGGACGAAAGATGAATAATGGTTCTAGGATGGTGTTCATTTAATTGTCCTAATGTGATTGTTTATTGCATTGATTTTTTAGTGCTAATCACTATGTTATGTTTAGGGTTTTTATAGTATGACAAATTAGATTACAAAATTATCAACTAGTGAATGAGAAGATGAAAAATTTATTAATGTAATTGAACAATTATTAAACCTATTGATTGCTGCAAAAGACAAAGGAAGAGCTTTGGCTCAATTATTTTATGTCAAAACCATCAATGTTTGGTGACTCTTGGAAGCATATTGATTAAAATCCATTTGAGACCAACTTACTAAATTGTGATGTAGTGGAAATTGCCACAAAACAATGAAAAATACACAACAATCTTACATTAGATTCTACAAATACTAAAAATTTGAGAATCGCGTATCTATTAATTCAAGCAAAATATCGAATGTACAAAGAGAAATCTGAAATAAGTCTCTAAATGGATTTATAAAATAACATAAAAAGAATAAGTCTCTAATGCCCGGTCCTCTAGTCCGTCTATGGGTGGTCTAGTCGAGCCTCGAACACTTGGATTACATCCTTAGTTGCATAAAAGAGTTAGTCAAATTTGAGTTGAACTTGCTCGTACAAAATAAATTTAAAACAACTTCTTGTTTGACTTCACTACATTTCCGTTATGAGAAATTGCATCAAACCAATTATTATACTTAATTTCTAGATTTTAAATACTTTAGATTCTTGCTCATAGGTTAGGTTCAAGATCTCTGTCTGCTATATATATTTGACGAGTATTTATAAACATACGTGTTTATAAATATATAGAAATAAATGGTGGATAAATAGGTAATATTTGTGAATTTTACTTTTTGGAAGTGTTTATCATACAGTATGATTCAAAATGCCCAATATAAGTTGTTGAAAAACATTTATGTCAACATTATAATGTCAATTTCAGCCCAAATTCTTTCCCATTTTTTGCTACTTGCTTTCACACCACAAGCAATATGAAAATATGAAAATTTCTCATTGCATGTCTATTCTACATACAGTATATTGAAAACATATTCCCATCTAAATCATGGATTTGCCACAATTTGTCTAGTATAAAATGAGTGGAATTGGATATAAGATTCCTGTGAAATGAGGCATTGAAAGGAGCTATTAAGAAGAAATTCCGAGTAGTAAAGAAAGTTTCAATCTCATGCGTTTCATTGATTGAAAACATGAATTTAACTCTATAAGACATAAGATGATCTCCTAAGTACCATGCTTAGATGACACACTACATTAGTGGGTAGTTTTTTTGCCACCTAAGCACGGTGCTTAGGAGATCAAATCCGTGTATATATATATATATATATATATATATATAAAGTTTCTTTCTAAATTTCATCACTTAACAGTGATTTATATGACTTGGAACTTGGAAGTAGTGATATTTAATTGGCATGACATAAAAATAATTATTATAGGGTAGCTTAACTTTTAAGCATCATTAAGTTTTGAAAGCAAGATAATGAAGCTTACTGGATTATAGGAAAGTTGCTTTCAAATGGATTGTACCACAACCTTATAAGTTAAGACTCATTGGAGATGTTTGGTTCATTGAATTGATCAATTATTCAATGTAATATTATTCACATTCCAACATACCATAACATGTTTAACACATAATTAAAAATGAGAAATTAGTGAGATGTTCAGCCTTACTATTACAGCTAATACCATCAAGTATACTGAACATGTACATCAGTACATGAACTTCGACATGGATATGGAATCTTATTGAGGATCTAAAAATAATTCGGGTGAAGGGACGAGGATGATAAGATTAGACAAATTTGCACAGAAATGGATGCATGAGAAGCAAAATTGAATAATGAAAGAGCACAATTTCAAGAATAATAAATTTCACTAATCTCAAAATTAAAATAGATTAGTTTACACAAAAGAGAATTGGTATTGCTTTGGTTAGAAGAATTTGACCCATTTCTTGAGCTTGGGTAATCGGGTCGAATGCATGGGTTGCAAAGCCCAAGATCACAAGGGTCATTCAATGGACAAAAAGGGTTACAAACGAGGCCCAAATTTGGGGAATATAAATTCTTGCACATTTTATAAGTTAACTCAAGAGATATTCCCCATTTATTTTAGAGAAAATTGAACCATTTGGTACCTACCTATTGTTCCATTAAGAAGTCGATCCTCAACTTTTGAAATAGAAAAATTAATTGTCAGCATTTCATTAGAAATGCATGCTTAGTTTCGAATATCGAAAATGTCTAAATCTTCACACGACACGACCTACTTCAAATATGACTAGGCACCGATCCAGGTTAAAAGGCAAAATTTAATCCCATAAGGTTAGACATGTCAAGATCACACATGATTTAACATGAATTTGGGTATTTTGTGCAACTACAATGAAAGTTTGAAATCGATATGCTTGTTTCGAATAGATGATGGCCAACTTGCTAGGTTGGAGGAACAATATAGAAATTTTCCCTTAATTTTATCACACTAAATAATTAATTTTCTAAGTTTTTTGTATCACTCTTTTTCCCATGGTTGAAATAAAATAGATTTTATTTCAAAATATTGCTAAAAGGAATATTTCTTTAATGAATCACAAAATATTAAAAGACCGACTCAACCCTCTACTCAATCACATCGAGTTAGTTTACATGAACAAGCGAACTGCCCAAATATAATTTTCGAACAACAAACACTGTGATGTTTACACCCAAAAGCATATGACTTCAGATGATAATAAGCGATCCTCGATAAAATACAACAGATAACACAATTCTCTTTTTTTACATTAATAAAAGTAAAATATCATCAATATCATTATGCATAACCTTGTCCAACACGAATCTTTTACATCTACCTATTGAGAACTCTTACTAAAGATTGATCACATTGGAAAGTTGCTTCGAGCATGTTTGGAAGTATGTCTTTAAGATTATAAGCTGGTTAAACATAATCTTTATCCACACATTCCATAAGATTCCACATGCTGTAGGATCCACCACTTATAATCTAAAAAAATACAACTTTACCAAACATTAACTTCTAATCTAACATGCATATAATCAGGCAATGATTTTACGGAACTGCCATGATACATTGCAGTTTTAGTCAAGGAGTCAACTCTAGTAGTTGAACTGCTTCTTTCTCACACTTTCACAGGTAAACTGCATCAGGTTTTTCGTCCCCATTTAATGCATACAATTGTCCCATTTAGGCAATGGTTTAGCTGTTTGCCTAACATTAATCAACCTAATTTAACTTGCAATTAAAATAGAATGCATTTACATAAAACAATAACAGTCAAATGAATTAACAAGTAATTAAAAACACTAATCACATTTAAAATTAAATTTTTAGTAGATTGCGATAGAAGTTTTTGAAGTATGTGGTTTAAAAGTTGTGGGACTCATAAAAGATGTTAATATTGATTGTTTGACTTTGATATAGATTAAAATTTGATTTTAATCCAAACAAACAGGGCTTTACCGTATTCGCTGTTTAGCTCGTTTAAAAATCTCTAGTATTTTTGTATGTTTCACTATACCTAGCAACGAATTGAATAGAGTAGCGAAATAGAACAAGAAATGTTCCGACGACAAACTAATTAGCAAATTCCAATCATGTAGTTATGATGGTTATTAAAAAAAAAAAAAATCAATAACAGGCCATATAAATAAGACAATATATTGATGGAAAAAAATCTCACAAAAAAGAATACATGTAAATTAATGCCATGTGAAAATGAAATAAAATCTCCCAACCAGCAGACAAAAAAGGCCATTTCCTAATAAAACAGAAGCTTAACTATAGTTTTTTAAGGGGTCAATTTGTTTATGTTTTTGTTTTTGAGTAATGGTTAAGGAATCTCCATTAATCCAAAATATTCACACTACCATGTCACATGTTCATATCTGGCATGAAGAATGAAGGAATAGAAGCTCTGAGAAGGATGGAATAGAAACTTATTTCAAGATCCAATGATCTTTAAATGGTATTTTACTGCAAAGGCCTACTGCAAATTTCAAGATGCAATATAAATACATATATATTGAGGGGATATAAATTAATGCCATGAGAAGATTATTTTGTCTTTTAGTCTAGACTGCTAAAGATATAAGGGGGGAGCATCCAATCTTAGAGCATGGGAGTTGTGAAAAACATAATCCCAATACACAATTGATTTTGTAATCTCTTAGAGATCACAAATTTGGACATAAACAAAGCCAAACTGGGGTGGGGAAGTGAGTGTCGTTAGAAAGTCCATCTGTCCATGGCCTCGACCCCAACTTGGGTTCCTCGGTTGCTATTTTTAAGAGAGGAAGCTTTGCTTCAGCCACAAGCAGTTCTCGTGAATTTCGCAGAACGGCCATAAGCAGAAACTAGTGTTTCTTCTAGAGGTTCTCTGGAAAAGTCACCCTGAAAGGGCGGCTGAACCTTCGCAGGCAGGCTCCTCCTGAGGAAACAAATCAAAGAAATTGTGTGTGTTCTTAAGTATTACCATCAGTTCCTTCCACAGAACTTTCACAACTAAAAAAAGTTGGTTGATTTTCGATTGCGTCTTTAAAGAGACTTGATAGGTCTTCTTATCAATTGATTGCTCTTGAAAGTCTCTTTCTGTTTTAAGAGGGCACATTTCAAAGAGAGCAGCAAGAAGGGAATATGGATGACAAGAACGATGAAGAGAAGTTTGACGTTATAATGCCTGGTTTCCGGTTTCATCCCACAGACGAGGAGCTCGTTGGGTTCTACCTGAAAAGAAAGCTTGAGCAACGGCCTCTTCCTATTGAGCTGATTAAGCAAGTAGACATATACAAATACGATCCATGGGACCTTCCAAGTAAGATATATTCCCTTATGCATGGCTTCCCTTGGATATTTTCTCTTACTTCTTATCAACTTCCCATTTCTGATAGTCTTAACATGCAAAGCAATAAGTTCCCCTAAAACTTGACACTTATAATTAGTACTTCTATTGTTTTTCAACCAGAACTGGCATCTACTGGGGAGAAAGAATCATACTTCTACTGTCCGAGGGATCGTAAATACAGGAACAGTACACGGCCAAACCGTGTTACAGGATCTGGATTCTGGAAAGCTACTGGAACTGATAGGCCAATATGCTCCTCAGATGGCACTAAATGCATTGGTTTGAAAAAGTCACTCGTGTTCTACAGGGGCAGAGCAGCCAAAGGAATAAAAACTGACTGGATGATGCATGAGTTTCGACTTCCTTCTATGTCGGACCCAGCAACACCCAAGAAGTTCTTGAACAAGAATCTCCCTGCAAGTGTAAGAAACAGCATTTTCGCATGTCCAATTTCCTGTTTCCTTTTCCACTTGTTACTCTAGATTTAATGGCTGTATCTCTATGTACGACAGGATTCTTGGGCCATTTGCAGGATTTTCAAAAAGAGTAATTCAATGGCACAAAGAGCTATTTCTCAATCTTGGGTAGCTTCATTATCTGAGACACCTGATGTATTCACTGAAAGTGCTCATCATTCTCAATTTATTGCGGCAAACATCTCACCAATTTCTGAAACCCGATCAACCTTCCCGTTATGGAGCAGTAATGAGTCGCAACAGCCTTCTCCAGCTAATTTTTCTGCTCGCAGCTTTCTCTCACATAAACCAATGGAGGCATTAACTAGTAACGAATCTATATTCACAACTTCAAATGGTGACTTGCCCGGTTACTTCATGTTCTCCCCTCCTGAAGAAGCAACAGGATCCACCAACAAGTGTACACTTGAAGTTCCTTCCATGCTTTTCAATCTATCTCCTGCCTTAATAAGCGATATGAGTAAAACCACAGAATGCATTGAACTTGAAAGACCACAACAAGAGATGCAAGGAAGCATAAGTGTGGAAGAAAATGAAGGGGACTTGAGAAATAACCAATGTGCGGTACATATTCAAAATCAATGGCAAAGTATGCGGCGGATTGGTTTCCCATTCAGTTTGCCATCAACTGTATCAGATTCATCGAAGCTTAATTTGCCATGGGATTCTCCCCCCCGTCCCAGCGAAATAGCCTCTTCTTGTTCTACACACAAATTTTACATATAGTTTAATGGTTAAGAAGGGATAATAATACTCTTCCCAGCTCTACAATGAACGAGCACAGCTTGTATAAATCTCTTTCCTTTTTACTGTCATTTTACAAGTATTCTGCAATGTTTTAGCCAAATATGGCACAAAATTGTCTTATTCTCAATCTAGTCATTCTTTTAGAGTATTTAGGATTAACTGTACTAGTCTATATGACAGTGGGCGTTAAAAGCAATACGATAAGGAAAATCAACTACTTGTGCAACTTGTTTGGATAATGGAAAAAATGAGGAAAAAAAAAAAGATGCAAAAGAAACAATAAATGAAATGAAGTTCTCCCTCAACACAACCCTCCTTTCCTTTCTGTCAACTTATACAGTTGATGTCAAAAGTTACTCTGCAAACTCAGGCGATCCTGTACTCAACGGATTGTCTACCAAAATGCACAGGTGAGAAAGCTCAGACAAGGGAAGTAGAAGAGGTAACAAGTCTGACTTTAATGCTTCAGTCAGTAACTCTAGAGTTCCGACCACGCCATACCTTATCTTACATGATAGGTGAGTTTGTGCAAAGTTGATATTCGCAGTAATATATATGCATCCAGCTGACCAAAACCTCGTTGGCTTGTTTTTCATATATGGTCAGATCGAGTTAAGCTCTTTTGTGTGACCCTAGGTACCTTTTCAGGCGTTAGACACAAGCTCTATTCCTTTCCTTTTGTAATACAGAAAATGGTGAATCCATGGTTCTTGAACAAAAGGAACTTGTCAAGGAATTTTTGCACAAGATGGACGAAATATCAAAAGTATAGGATGCAGAGTTGAATTCATCGCCAAGCAATTACAATGAAGCAGAATTGGTTGTAGTGTTGAATGCAAGCAAATAATTCCTCAAATTCTGGTCGGTAACTTTGAAGGTAGACAGTTGTCCTATAAGTTCACTCTCTTGGAGCCTATGAGTCCAAGGAGGATGGTGTGCTAACTTAAATGTCTGTATTCATAGAAAACATCAGCCAATAAATCCCAAAGCGACTTTTAAAAATAAGGAGTCCAAAATCCTCTAATCATTGTTATGCCGTTTTGAGAAATGAAGCTCCATGGTAGAACAAACATTTAAGATTTTTGCTGCTTCAATTTTCGTTGTCGGGTCACGGTAGCATCAGCTAAGAATTCTCAACTGGTTGCGACTATAGATCAAAATCATCCGTGTGGAAAGGGCGATGGAAAGAACTATAGATTTGTGGCGAGTTGTTATGAGCAGTAAGTAATATAGAGCAAAAGTGCTCCTTGATGTTTCAAGATAATGGGTAGAATACTTTAGTATTTATTGGATCCTCGAAACACAATATTTGGGAGGTTTAGGTTTCTTTAAATTAACCTATCAATTTATTTATTATTTTCCTATTTTGTTTTATTCTTCATTACAATCTGTATTTGAAACATATTTTGTTTCAGAACAAAATTCCAAATGAAGCTCTCCATTAATGTGGATGAAGAAAAGAGAACATTTCACAACATACTTGATACTATGTTATCCAATCTTTAAAGCATGAGTAAACAATACATATTTTCCTATTTTTCACGGAAGTATACTATAGGTCGTCAAAACAATAACTTTACATAATGAAAAAAAAAAATAGTGGAATTAATAAGTTAATTCGAAGAAAACTCCACCTCAAAAATATAATTAGTATTTCAAAGAGTCAACTACCTCCCAAATACAACAAAGCTGCAAATTAATTAATAATTCATTGACTACTTATGAGTTTATAGGACCACTGTCAACAAAAATCAAGGATCACTTTTACTCCATAACACCCACTAGCCATAACAACTTACCACTTGCTGGATTTCAAATGCAAAATAATAGCAAAGTGAAATATAAAAATCAATACAAGCATTTAAAGTGGTTTAGTAATGTGTCTACGTTCATAAAAAGCGAAACGGAGATTTTTATTCAGTATGAATAATAGGGCTACATTATTAGTATTTATGCTAACCCTAATTCAAGTCCATATAAGACTTTAGGGCCCGTACAAGAAAAATACACCTGTTTGGTGCGCTCCGCTTCGGCATCAATCATTTTGATCCAGTAAACCTTTGTTCTACTCCCTATGAGCTACCTATACAACAATCTCCACATTAATGAATATTCATCCCTTTGGAGAAAATACTAAAGCAAATAGAAAAGCACATCATTTGGGACCAATAGGTTGGGACACATCCCCTCTAACACCTAGATATATTAATCAAGTTCAAGCAATACATGAACCTATCCATTGTGATTGGCTTTGTCAACATGACTGCTGCATTCTTTGAAGTATGCACAGTCTCTAGCTACAATTCTCCTGAAATAACGAACTCCCTTATATTGTGAAATCTCACATCTATGTGCTTGGTTCTTATGTGATAAATTTGATTTTTTTGCTAAAAAGATGGCGCTCTGACTATCATAATACAACTTCATTCCATTTTGCTTGATCCCAAACTCCTCGATTAGCCCTCTCAGCCACAATAATTCCTTGGACGCTTCAGTTGCTACCATGTACTCTGTTTCAGTCGTGAATAATGCCACAAGTGACTGCATCCTTTTATCTCCAACATATGGACCTACCTGCAAGTGTGAAAACATAACCTGTATGGGACCTTCTGTCATCCAAGTCGCCTGCATAATCTACATCTACGTATCTCTAAACTGAAACATCATTATGTTAATCTCAAAATTGATACAACATTCCATTGTACCTCTCAAGTACCTGAAAATCCACTTTACAACTCTCCAATGCTTTCTGTCGGGATTATCCATGTACTTGCTCATCACAGTGACTGCATGTGCTAAATCTGGTCTAGTATACACTATTACGTACATCAAACAGCCCATTACGCTACATAAGGCACCTTTGACATCTCTGTAATTTCTTCTTCATTGCATTGATTACTAGTCACTATGAAATGATTTGCTAATGGTGTACCCACTGGTTTTACATCAGACATGTTAAACCTCTCCAACTCTTCAAATTATTTTTCTGAGATGCCCATAATTTTCTAGCTTTCCTATCTCTGTTGATCGCCATACCAAGAATTTTCTTAGCCGTTCCCAAGTCTTTCATGTCAGCTTACTGCTCAACAAAGACTTAACGTGTCATCCACGTACAACATCAAGAAAAGATATGAATCATCCTTAAGAACTCTGTAGTAAACACAACAATCATATTTACAACGACTGTAGCCAATCTGAATCATGTGGGAGTCGAACTTCTTGTACCATTGCCGTGGAGACCGCTTAAGCCTATATAAAGGCTTCTTCAGTTTACACACAAGATTCTTTGTTCCTGGTTCCAAGAACCCTTTCCTTTGGCTGCTCATCCAAATCACCATGAAGAAAAGTGGTCTTCACATCTAGTTGCTCTAACTCCAAATCAAAATTGGTCACCATTGCCAAGACAATCCCGATGGAAGTGTGTTTGACGACGGAGAGAAAATCTCATCATAATCTACTCCATTCCTCTATGAGTATCCCTTAGCTACTAACCGAACTTTGTATTATTTCCATTCCTTTTCTGACATTACTTCTTTCTTTCTGTACACCCACTTACACCTTATCAGGTTCTTCCTCTAGAAGCTCCACCAGATTCCAAGTATCATTTTTATGCAATAACTCAATTTCCTCCATCATAGCCTCTATCCATTTACTTTTCTCCTGACTACCAACGACATCCTGAAAAGTTATAAGAGCGCTATTGCTGGTAATGAGTGCATAAGAAACTAAATCCTTGAATCCATACTTTACCGATGACCTGATAGTGCGACGTGGTCTATGTGGTAATACTATAATACTATTTATTTTCTGAGCTAGAAATGTTCGCTCCATGAGCATTAATCTCCATGTCAACATTGTCTAGCTCTTCATATACTACTTAGCTTGCCGCCCTCACCCGAATTTGGCTTTTCTTCATCTAAAGGCGCTTTCAGCATGAATGATTCATCAAAAACTGTATCCCGATCACCATATTTTTTTTGTCTCTGGATCCTAGAACTTGCACCCTTTTACACCTTTCATATAGCCCAAAAAATACACTTTATTGATTTCGGATCAAGCTTGGATCTCTGATCACTAGATACATGCACATAAGCCAGATAACCAAATACTCTTAATCCAAAATAATCAACATCATTACCTGTTCAAACTTTCTCAACAACTTTCCTATCTAGCCCTACTCGTGGTGATTGTTTATACGTAACATGTCATGTGTTAAGAAATATAGCATTATTTTATTGTATTGTTTATTAAGGGTAGAATAGTCTTTTTAGTTTTCTTTATTTTAAACTATATATAGTCTCTTAAAGCTCCACCAGATTCCAAGTATCATTTTTATGCAATAACTCAACTTCCGCCATCATAGCCTCTATCCATTTACTTTTCTCCTGACTACCAACGACATCCTGAAAAGTTATAAGAGCGCTATTGCTGGTAATGAGTGCATAAGAAACTAAATCCTTGAATCCATACTTCACCGATGACCTGATAGTGCGACGTGGTCTATGTGGTAATACTATAATACTATTTATTTTCTGAGCTAGAAATGTTCGCTCCATGACAACATTGTCTAGCTCTTCATATACTACTTAGCTTGCCGCCCTCACCCGAATTTGGCTTTTCTTCATCTAAAGGCGCTTTCAGCATGAATGATTCATCAAAAACTGTATCCCGATCACCATATTTTTTTTTGTCTCTGGATCCCAGAACTTGCACCCTTTTACACCTTTCACATAGCCCAAAAAATACACTTTATTGATTTCGGATCAAGCTTGGATCTCTGATCACTAGATACATGCACATAAGCCAAATAACCAAATACTCTTAATCCAAAATAATCAACATCATTACATGTTCAAACTTTCTCAACAACTTTCCTATCTAGCCCTACTCGTGGTGATTGTTTATACGTAACATGTCATGTGTTAAGAAATATAGCATTATTTTATTTTAATGTATATTAAGGGTAGAATAGTCTTTTTAGTTTCCTTTATTTTAGACTATATTTAGTATCTTTATATTTAGGTTTTGTATTCTTTTTTC
>CAIGRO010028648.1:0-11893 GCA_903798355.1 Fraxinus baroniana
AACGTGTAGGGTTATAGTTAGGTTACTAAGTTAAGGGTTACTAATAAGGGAACAATACATAAATAAGGTTTTTTAGTATCACCATTTCAAAATTAAGGTTTGAGGTTTGAAATTTCAAAAATCAGGTTTTCATTAAAATTTATATATGAATTAATTCAAATATAGCTAATTCTATATTTTGCGCTTAGAGCTGTTGTTGTGTATTATAAGATATTTTTCAGCAACTATAAAATTTTACATTTTCAAATATATATTATAAATCGTAACATAGCCCCTAAAATTCTCCTTTGCATCTGGAGCAGGGACGGAGTCAAGGGAAGACACTTTTTTTGCCCTGATATGGAGATTCAACTGGGCTAAGATGCTAGACATGAATATATATGAGATCAAGTCGATCCCAACTTTAAGATTAGACGTGCAAAACGGTAGAGAGATGACATGTTTCGGAAGGGTTTCTAAACGGTTTAAATTATATATAAATGGATAGAAAAGTGACTTAAATATCTTTCGAAATAAATAAAAAATGACACATTTGAACAAAAACAATAAATAAGATTTAAAAAAAAAAGTATATTAGCGGAGACAATAATGCCATCATACAAAATCGAGGAATCGATACAATCAACATATACATACTATAATATTGCAATAACAAATCACTCGTAATTCCTCTGATGACATCGTTGTATGTCCAAAACTACAACATTTAAACAACAGAAAATGGACAAATTTGAAAATTATACCCCTCATTTTTGCTCCACAACAGCCAAGCAATTATCAACTAATTTGGCCAAATAATCGATATGAGTGGTCAGAAGAGGTGGCAACTTAGCACCCATTTCTTGAAATGCATCGGTGCAATCACTGTTATATGCAGCACTCAGATGCGTCAACAACGTGCCTTCATCTTTCTCCTCGAGTGCCTGCAAACTCCTCTCGAGGTCGTCCACTGTGGTCTCAAAATCCTCAACACACGTCGAGAGAATAGAATCCTTCGTTATGGGTTTCAATCTCGAAAGTACTGGTCCGATCAGATTGGACATTGCTTGGAGTTTTTTGGCAGCAATAAGTGTGTTCTCCATAGCGTTTTTGGATGCATCATGCATGGTTTTTGCACCTTTCACCATTTTTGTGCAGAGTATTTTGTGGCTTGCAGTTTTGCAGAATTCATTTACGGGTTCTTGAGCTTGAGTTCTCTGGGCAAGGAGAAGAATAGCAGCCATGGCCAGAAAGAGCAATGAGATTTTTGGAGCCATTTTTTTGGCTTTTTTTTTTTCTTTTGGCTCCCTTTATCTCTCTTTTATTATTATATTCTCTCTCTGGAATCTCTCGAGTCCAGAGTCACACGTTTGAAAATACGTTATTTTTTGAGATATTTTGATTATATATAAGTGTTCTCCAGACAAAAATTGTTACCTATTTTTTCGGAAAAAACTGCAACTGATGAAGGGTTGTCCTTGATGATGGAGAAGTTGTGGATGTTGGTTACTGTGAGCAGTTTAGCCATCGGTTTTTAATGCTAAGAACGTGCACTTTCGTACATTAGGTTGAACATGCCAACGGAATTTTTTTTGATCGTTAAATTTGTTAATTCTATTTATCGTAGCATATTAAGCCCTTGTTTGTGACCCATTTTCTCAAAAAATTATGACGTGTTCTCTTTATCATTTTCAAATTATTTTCTGTTTTCGATTTTTCAAAACAGTAAAAATACGTTCTCTTTCCTATTTTCGAAAACACGTTTTTGAAAACAAGTTAAAAAATTATAAAGAAAACTCAAAACGACAAATTTGTCGTTTTGAGTGTTTTCAGTTATAATCAAGTCAAAATTTTCAAAACGCGTTTTGGATGTTTTCAAAACAATTTTTCAAAATGCCAAAAAGAACACATTTTCAACCATCTCAAAATGGACACACAAAACTCAAAATGAATTCAAAACTCAAAATATAAAATTGAAATACAAAGAGAAAAGGATGTTGGTTACTGTGAGCAGTTTTGGCATCGGTTTTTAATGCTAAGAACGTGCACTTTCGTACATTAGGTTGAACATGCCAACGGAAAATTTTTTTGCGCGTTAAATTTGTTAATTCTATTTATAGTAGCATATTAAGCCCTTGTTTGTGACTCATTTTCTCAAAAAATTATGGCGTGTGTTCTCTTTATCATTTTCAAACTATTTTCTGTTTTCGATTTTTCAAAACAGCAAAAATGTGTTCTCTTTCCTATTTTCGAAAACACGTTTTTGAAAACAAGTTAAATAATTATAAAGAAAACTCAAAACGATGTCGTTTTGGGTGTTTTCAGTTATAATCAAGTCAAAATTTTCAAAACGCGTTTTGGATGTTTTCAAAACAATTTTTCAAAATATAAAAAAAAACACATTTTCAACAATCTCAAAATGGACACTCAAAACACAAAATTTAAAATGAATTCAAAATTCAAAACATAAAATTGAAATATAAAAAGAACAGTCCCTTATTTTTTCAAAATTCTTTTTCAACCTCTCATTTTCCAACAAAATAATTTTATATGTAAATTGAAACATATTCTCCATAAAATCACTTTTTCAAAAATAAATTTTTCCCCCTAAAATAGGGCTCAAAAAAGGGTTAAACATGCTATTGGAATTTAGGATCCGTTTGATTGCAAGGATGAAAAATGGGTGGAAAGAAAATGAATTCCAGGGAAAGTAATTGCCTAGAATTTGTTTTCCAGGGAATTGTTAATTAAGTGTGTTTGATTGGTATAATTTTCCACTTGAAAAATTTTTAAATTTTGTGTTCGTTTGGCTTTCGTTTGCATCGAAATTGTCCATTAAAGTGATATTTTTTTCACACCTGGTTATAAAATTTGTTTCCATTGCCAAAAAGTAAAAAAAAATGAAAAAAAAAAATTCCTAAAAAAATATTTTTTTCATCAAAGTTTNCCGAAAATTTTTTAAAATTTATATTCGTTTGACTTTATTTTACATGAAAATTGTCCATTAAAATGATAATTTTTTTTCACAATTGATTATAAAATTTGTTTCCATTGCCAAAAAGTAAAAAAAAATGAAAAAAAAAAATTCCTAAAAAAATATTTTTTTCATCAAAGTTTAGTGTTCGTTTGAACTTTGTTTACATCAAAATTGTCCATGAAAGTGAAATTTTTTTTTATACTTGTTATGAAATTTGTTTACATTTGTTAAAAAAAAAATGAAAAAGAAAAGTCAAAAATGACGGCTGAGGCTAGAAAACCATTTCTCACCTTTTAGGGAAAATTGGGGAGCCAAGAAAATCAATTGCCAAAATTAATTGCCAATCAAACAAGCACTTTTTCAAAAAGATGGAAAATGATTTCCAATTCCATGGAAAAAGAGTCCTATCAAACAGGGCCTTAGCATATTCAAAGCTCACGTATTGAAATTTTGAGTTTCATATAAAATTTCTAACTTATTTTGAGAAACAAGCAGGTTTCTTGTATATGCAAATTTATCCTTTGTGCAGCTAATGTGGAAATTTTTGTTCAAACTTCTTCATCAATCCTCATTTGAATGAAATGTCACATCATTTAAGTCGTCGTTGATAATCATCTTTCTATCTTTTCCAATTCCAAATATGGAATGATCACATGCGCCATGAAAATCAACTCTATCAAGGATCACGCAAGCACTTTGAGAGCCAATCACGTATTTTTCTACTATTGTCGCGATCATTCGAGATCCACACCTTTGTTTGGATCTTCGGAACATGTTCAAAATTCATCTTGTGCATCCATATAATTAAAGTGTAGGGCACAACCCTAATATATTTAGTTGAAACTAATGTCCCATCTACAAGGTTGAGGAGTAACTAATAGATTGTCTAGTCGATATGGAACTTTTAGTCACACTTTTTTTCTTTCATATATGACTAATCAACTTCACTATTTTAAAAAAGCGTGTTGATAAAGAAGTCAATGAATTAAGGAAAAATGGAAATTATTTCCAACTATTAGGAAGTGGAAGACTAGAAAATGCATCATTTAGTGGAAATCATAATTTGTATAATTGTAATGGACCCTCAATTTACCTACCTTTCACTGTTTCGAGACCACATTGTAATGGATTTGTTTGTCTTTTGATTATCGGAAGGGGTGAGCAAGGGAGAGAAAAATAGTGTACTTTTACCTATGTTTTTAAAATCAGATTAGATCGATTTATAACCCATTTAATAAGCAAAGTTGAAAATCGATCCAATAATATAATAAAAATAATTTACTTTTTTCTTATAACTCTTTCGATTATGATTCGATGTAGTCTAAGAAAGATACGAATGGCTATAAAATGGATACTTGGCTACATAAGAAGTGCCAAGTGACCGGCTAGAATGGAATTAGCTAGCAAGTTTTGTGATCTTTGAAGGGAAATATGTGAGTTTTTAGATTATTATTTCTTAGTAATACGTGGCTTTATGACTCATGTTAGAATTTGTACTTTAATCGAAAAATATTAGCTCCTTAGGATGAACAAACGAATTTCCTCGTATACTCAAAACTCCCCATATCTAGCTAATTCATAAACTTTTGTTTATAGTTTCTTATAAATCCACTTTAAATACGTTATCACATCATTTTGGTCCTAAAAGGATAAGAATAATTCTATTCGTACATAATCATTTACCAATTTTTTTATCGAATTGACAAGTGACAGCCCCCTATTGGGAGGAGGTTGTGGGCCCAAGCGCAAGAGGTTCAAAACTGTAATTCATAATCCCCTTTTGAGCTTCTGTAAACGGAAGAAATCACTGTAATAACTGGAATCAATGAACCGTCCACAATACACTTCACGGCATTCAGGAAAAAAAATCACTTAAGATTTCGTCAACCCAAGCCTTTTGATCTATACGAATGTTCACTCAAGAACACAACTCTCAACACATATAAACCACTCAAGATCTATACAAAGTTGGAATGATTGGATAAAAAATGGCTATCTGTTTAGAGAAAATAAAACGAAGAAGACTCAGAGAGAGAAAGTTCGAATGAGAGAATGAAAAAAGTGTGAGAGAATAAAACGAAGAAGACTCAGAGAGAGAAAGTTCGAATGAGAGAATGAAAAAAAGTCTTCGCAATCCAAACCCTAACGAAGAGTAATATGGAAGTCACTAGAAGGTCATCCAATCCAACGGCAATTGGGGCGACATCTGGGCTGTCTAAAACCAATAAGAAAATTGCATTTCTCCAAAGAACACACTTTTAATCAAATTAGACAGCAGACACCATGTAACTAAAGAACTTGGCCCAAACAACCCAATAAAGTGAGCAAAACCAGCCCAACAAATAATAATCCAATCAGCAGATGAAATAATCATCATTGTGCCACATTACTCCACAATCTCCACACTGGTACAATGATTCTTGTTTCAGTTATAGTGATTTCTCCAAACATTGCATCATTTGCTCTTAATCCTAAAAAAAACACAAATCAGTAAGTGTTAATATTCACTGACTTAAACACTCCAGAAACTTGTTTAAAGGCAGCCTTTAGTACCGATATCAGCATGGTTAAAATGAGTAGAGATTTTTTCAAGTTTTACAACACCTTGTGAGATAACATCTCTAATAAAGTGAAATTTAACATCAATATGTTTAGATCTATTATATAAAATGGGATTTCTACTCAAATATATGGCAGATTGACTATCAAAATATAAAACATCTTTAACAAAACCAAATTCATTTAAAAGTCATTTTAGCCAAATTTCTTCTTTTATAGCTTCAGTTGCATCGATTTATTCTGCATCAATAGAAGATAATGCAAGAATCTTTTGTAGTTTAGATTTCCAATTTATGTAAGAATTACATAAACTATACACATAGGTAGAAGTGAATTTTCTGTTATCTCTATCACCATCCTAGTAATAATTAGTATAACCCCTCAAGATAACACCCTCAGATTGTTTTCTATATTGTATTCCCAAGTTACTAGTTCCCTTAATGTATCTAAGAAGCCATTTCATAGCTTCCCAATGAGCTTCAACTAGATTGGACATATATCTCAATACACTTATTGAGTATGCCAAATGAGGTCCGGAACAAACCATTAGATACATAACAGACCCAACTGCATTAGGGTATGACACTTTTGCCATTCTTTTAAGCTCATCTTCAGATTTGGGACATTGATCATTTGAAAGTTTAAAACGATTTTTTAAAGGTAAACTCAAACTTTTAGCATTAGACACAACAAGTTTTTCCAATAATTTCAAAACATAAAATTTTTGACTAAGATTTAGTGTGCCCTCTCTTCTATTCCTTTTAATTTCAATACCTAAAATCTTTTTAACATGACCTAAATCATTCATTTCAAATTCTGATTTCAATTTGTTTTTGATTGACTTTATCTCTTTTATGTGATTACTAGCCAAGAGCATGTCATCAACGTAAAAAAGAAGATAGAGTGAATTTTCACCTCCACTTTCTTTGCAATAAAGACATGTATCAAAATTGCTCATTTTAAAACCAAATTCAAGCACAAAAGTATCAAATCTCTTGTACTATTGTTTTGGAGTTTGTTTTTTTTTTTTTTTGAAAGGTATTTTGGAGTTTGTTTTAAACCATATAAAGACTTTTCTAGAAGGAATACTAAGACAAAATTCTTGTTTACTTCAAAACCTTCGGATTGTTCTATGTAAATATTTTCATCAAGATCACCATTTAAAAATACAGTTTTTATATCCAATTGATCCAGTTCCTAGTTAAACCGAGCTGCTAAAGCCAGAATTACCCTAACTGTTGTAAATTTTACAACAGGAAAAAAGATTTCATTGAAATGTATTCTCTGTTTTTGAGTAAAGTCTTTAGCAACAAGTCTAACTTTGTATCTAATGTGATTTTCAGTTTGCTCATCCCCCTCTCCCTTTATTTTAAAAATCAATTTATAGTCAACTACCCTTTTTCCTTTAGGTCTTCTTGTCAAAATTCACGTTTTATTCCTTTTCAGGGATTTCATTTCATCTTTCATTACTTCTAGCCAATGCTTGGAATACTTACTACTCATAGCTTCTTTGCAGGATTCATGATCATTTTCAATGAACCCTTGAAAGGTCAGCAAAGACACTTCATCATCAAACCTAACATGTGGTCTTATCTGTCTTCTTTGCCTATCTCTAGCAAGTTGATAATCATCTAAATGTTGATTTGTTTCCAAATCAGCTTCAGATTGTTCAGAACTATTATTACTATGAGTCCCAATATCAATTTGTTGATTTTCAACATTATCCTGGAGCACCTCAATTTTTTTCTCTCTTTCTACACTATTAGTTTGACTCAAAAGAATTGTACTCTTCTCCTTTTTCAAACAAGATAGATCATTTTCATTAAACACAACATTTCTACTTAAAATGATCTTATATCCTTTGGCTTTCATTACCCATAGTCTATACCCTTTCACTCATTCACCATATCCTAAGAAAACATACTTAAGTGCTCTTGGATCTAGTTTCCCTTCTGATTGTTGTGCAAAAGCTGCACACTAAAAGACTCTCAAGTTACTTAGGTCAACGGGCTTTTCATTCCACGTTTCTTCAGGAGTTTTAAAGTGTATAGTACTAGTAGGACTTCTATTAATAAGATAACTATCAGTTTTTGCAGTTTCCCTCCCAAAATAGATTGGGAAGACCAGAACTTAATAACATGAATCTAATTTTTTCAAGAACGATTCTATTCATTCTTTCAGCCAAGCCTTTTGTTGTGGAATGTGTGTTACAGTTCTGAGTTTTAATATACCATGCAATTTACACAACTCATCAAACATAAAATTGCAAAATTCCAAGCAATTACTAGTTCTTAACTATTTAATCCTTTTATCAATTTGATTTTCAATCAAAATTTTCCAATCTTTAATGGCAACAAAAGTATCAAGCTTTGATTTTAAATGAAAAATCCAATTTTTCTAGAAAAATCATCAATGATCAACAGAAAATATTTAAAACCAGTATGAATAGGCACAAAAACTAGTCCCTAAAGATCAGTATGCAAGTATTCAAGTATATACACAGATTTATACATTACAAGCAAAAATAGTAATTTATTATGCTTTCCTAGAATGCAATAATCACAAAAACTGAGTTTTTCAATGAAATATTTTCCAAAAGTACCTTATTTTTTCAAAATATGTAAACCTCTGTCACTAATATGATCCAATTTTTTGTGCCATATTTGTGACTTATCATTTTTAACAGAGATTGCTGCTAAAGTCGAGTCAAATAAGTTTTGAGTTTGCAAAATGTAAAGTTTTTGTCTTTTGGGAGCTTCAACAATCAAGTGAGTCTTTCAAATTTTTAATGTATCACTTATTAATCAAAATATTATAGTTTAGGTCATCTAATATACCTAAAGAGATTGAGTTTTTTTGAAGATCAGGAACATAGCTAGTCTTTTCTAAGACTAGTTGATAATTACACTTTACTCTTAAAGTGATAGTTCATATAACCTTAACTTGACATGTCATATGATTACTCATTAAAACTTGACCACTATTTACATTTTCAAAATCAGGAAACCATTCTCTGTTAGGACACATATGGAATGTGCATCCTGAGTCAAGAATCCATTTTTAACTAGGTTGATAGTTTACAACAACAATAAACTTCATCAACATTGGCCTCATTGTTGCAAGCTAAAGCTATGTCACTATTAATTTTAGACTTATTTCTGTTATCACTAAGTTTTTTAGGACTATCTTTGATAAAATGACCTTCTAATTGACAGTAAAAACATTTTTTTTACCTTTTATCTTCATTTTATCTTTCAGATTTATCCTCTTATTGTGTCCTAATTTCTTATTAACATTCTTTGGATTAAACTTATACTTAACCATCAAATTCATCCCATAGATAGATTATTTCCTTTCAGATTTAAGCTCTAACTCCTTATTTCTTAAGGCATTCATAATCACATCAGTAGTTAGAGTTTCCCTACCATATTCAATAGCATTTTTCACATCTTTATATTTATCACCAACTGAATTTAATAAAACCACAGCCAGGTGATCTTTTAAGAGTTTCTCATCATAGTTAGCTAGGTCACGGGATAATATGTTGAATCTATCAATATTAGACTCAAGATCAAGAGATGAGTCCAGTTTAAAACCAAAGAAATGTTTTAGAAAATATATCTTATTAGGAATGATTTTATTCAAATAAGTAATTTTTTCCACAATTCAGCAGCAGTCTTTGTTTTACCAATTTCTCTAAGTACATTGTCATACAAATGTATAAAAATAGAGCTCCATGCAGTTTCATGTTGTTAAGTCATTTTACTAGATTCAAGATCCGTTAGCCATGACTTATCAATGACCTTTGCACATTTTTGTTGAAGTAAAAGTGCTTTCATTTTCTGGCGTCAGAGAATAAAGTCTCATTTACCATTAAAAACTTCCAATTCAAAATTTGAAGAAGTCATGATAGAAAAATTTGGATGAAGAATCAATGTGTGTAGATCACACAGAACACTTTAGAAGTATATACAACTAGTAATAATTCAGATATCAACATACAAGAGACAAATCTGAAAAATACAGAGTATGTGAAGTTGTATAAACAATTTTTCAATATTTCAAAGAGGTTTATTCCAAGCAATATAGTCACATAAACGTCCTATTTTACAAAGATACATACAAGTTTTCACAGCATGCAATATACAATCATAAAGAATACGTGCACAGAATTAGAATCTAGATCTTTGACTCAAAAATCAATACAGCCTTCAAATTGCAGACAACTCATAGGGTTTTTGGACAAAGATATTGTCAATAAAAGTTTATATCTAAAGATTTACACACGTTTGCAAGTATAAGCAACAAATCTGTACTTTAAACTGTAAAACATGAATACCAGACCCCTTTATTAGGATTTTACAAAATAAAATGAACAGTTGAATCAAATGCCCAATTTTTAGATCTACACAGATCGGAGCAAAAAACCACCATCTAATGCTCTGATACCACTGTTTATGACAAGATTCAAAATATTAGACACTTATACACAACAAATATGAAAGCAATAAATCACAAAAGATTGAAAGAAAACGTAAAAACACGATGATTTTTGCCCTAAGGCAAGAGGTTCAGAATTGTATTTCCTAATTCCCTTTTGAGTTCCGCCAATGGAAGAAATCACTATAATAATTGGAATCAATGAATTGTCCAAAATACACTTCACTGCATTCAGAAAAAAATCACTCAAGATTACATCAACATAAGACTTTCAATCTATACAAATGTTCACTCAATAACACAACTCTCAACACATATAAACCACTCAAGATCTATACAAAGTTGAAATGAGCAGATAAAAAACGACTATCAACATAGAATGTGAGAATAGAAAATGAAGAAGACTCAAAGAGAGAGAGAGAGAAGTAAATTGAGCCCAACAAACATCAAATTAGCCCAAATCACCCAAGTCCATCAATTATATTATATACAACAATCTCTAGGGTTTTGCTTTTGCATAAATCTTCATCTGGGCATTAACATAAAAATAGTTTTTGAAGCTGCTCTACTATAACATCACGCATACATACCCCATCATCTCGCTGCTCATCAAGGAAAAGCTTAAAAAACACTGAAGGAAACTTGTTCCTTTTTTTGCTTTTTGTGTAAGTTTACTATTTTTATTTTATTATTGATATTATTCTTAGTTTTGTGGTGATTTAACAGTTACACAAAGAGAGAATCAAGTTCTACAACGTGGATGAATCATATAATCTAATGAATTTATTGAAGTTGTGATGATAATATATTAATTAAATAATCGGTCAAATTAACTAATGTTTCTAATTTGGTCATTATGTTAGTGAGATTACAACATGAACTCTAACCAATTCACTGTTAAGTCCACTACCTTCATTAAGATCAACTGTTGTCAAATATTCTTCATAAGTTGTTTGGTTTTCAATTAAATGTTGCATTTTCATACTTGAAAAAATTCGTATATTAAACTGTTGGGTTGAAGTCATCAAGTAGTATTTATTTGAATACGTGTTCACAAGTTGATTCTTGCTTTTATCCAATTTTATTTTTTCCTCAATTTACTAGAAGCCAATGGAGCAAAATGATTCTTCTAAGGCATCTAATTCTATTTCTGAAGATATTGAGCTCTTGTTCAGGGGATGTTGGATGGAAAACTGTAGTTACTGAAGATGTTAGTAAACATAATAATGTGAGATGCACATTATGTAACAAAGTCACAAAGGTGGGGATTAATAGGCATAAAGTGCACATAGCGGGCATCAAGGGAATGGGTGTGAAACTGTGTCCTAAAGCAAGTCAAGAGCAAAAACCTAAGTGTCGTGAAGCACTTGAAGAGATGAAGTCTAAGAAGTTAGAGAATGCATTGAATAATGCTAAGTTGAGGGAAGATGTAGTTATATCTATGTCTACGCGTGAGGAAGAAGATGAAGAAATTTCTATCATTGAAGGAGGAAGGAAAATACCTATTCATGTGGATCCCATGGATAACTTTTCAAGGCCAATTAAGGTTGATGATGCTTCTACGTGTGCAAGTAAGAAAATGAAACAACAAAATATCAATGATGCAATTGCTAAGAAAAGGTTACTAGAAGTGCATCAATATTTGGCTAGATGGGTATACGAAGACGGAATTCCTTTTAACGCCATTATCAATTATAGTTTTAAAACATTTGTTGAAGCTCTTGGTCAATATGGTCAGGGTTACACCCCTCCTTCACAATACCAATTAAGGGAGCCACTTTTGAAGGGAGAGGTGGAAAGAACAAAAGAAACTCTTAAGAAGCAAGAAGAAGAATGGAAAAATAACGAGTGTTCTATTATGACCGATGCTTGCTAAAGATGATGCTCACACCGATGAATACATCATTGAATGTGTCAATGAATGTGTTAAAGAGGTTG
>CAIGRO010028658.1:0-13223 GCA_903798355.1 Fraxinus baroniana
CATTCCATATACATGGTTTCCTACAATATGATTGCAAACGGTTTTATTTTATTGGATTGAAATCATGTATAAAGAAGGAATGTTTGGAACGGTAAGGAAAGGATTCATGCTGACTAAAATTTATAGTGAGTAGCGCTTAGTTTGTAAGAGGTGTTGTATATTTACATAGATTGACAGAGAAGCAAATGTGATATTTGGGGCTTGTTCAGTATGGTTGGCAACCCACCTTTCTGTAACATTGCATGACATATTGGCAATATTCTCATGATTCCAACTTTTTGTTGTCCAAACTTTTCAAGCATATAAACTTTATGGTCATGTACTGTCCAAACATTTCAATCATATGGGCTTGATTCTCTGATATTTTTTGTATGAATGTGCTACTGTTGCTTGTAATTGCACTAAAGATGATGTAGAACCTTTTCGTCTTTAGTGAATAGAAATAGCTCGGGTAATATATTTCAATAGCAAAGTGAAAAATTTCAAATGGTATAATATTTTATGATTTCTTAAATTTCGCTTCTAAGTTAATTAATTGCTGAATGGATTAGAATAGGAAAATAACCCATAGCATCTATGTCTAATTGATTAGACTGCATTTGATAAGATAATTTTAGTTGCAAAATTATTTGTTTCTTTTTCTCTGACTGATTGATTGCTTCTTTAGTTTAGCATAATTTTTTCATTGTTCAGTAATTGGTCACATAAATATTAGATTTTGAGACATATTTTACTTGTCTGCAGCAATTGTTGTTCTTTTTGCCATTCTGCCGAAAGCAAGTGGACGGACACTCCGTGCTTGCAGTTCCTTTGGATAGGGGCAAATGATGATCATTTAGAGAGGATTTCTCATATTCTTGCTGATACAGTTTGCCCAGTGTTGTTAGAAACAATTATTAAAGGTATTTATACGATTTGTTTCTATTTTTTATTATTTAAACAAATCTGAAATATTCTATTTTTCTTTGTGCTGTATAATACCTAGTTATGTTTGACCTAGGATGTAATATGTCCATTTGGGGAATATACTAGTTCGTTCAAAGAGTTACCTGTAATAATACTTCTCAAATTTCTTGTTTTCTATTCCTTTGCTTACTGTGCTTTATTGTTGGAAAGAAGTGGATTGTGATGAGCCCTCTGCTCTCTGTAAGAGGCTGTGACTGTGGACTTATATTTAATCATGAATCGGCAGGTGATCCTATGGTTTCTGCGGCAAATGTAATTTGGATTAATTCTGATGCAACTTCAATCAGGAGCCCTTTTAGGAGCCAAAAGGGTGAGTTGGCTCTTGATATAATTCTTGAAAAAAAAGCTGTGAGGAAGAGTGGCGATGCCTGGAGGGTAGTCATGGACTCCTGCTTACCGGTCATCCATTTGATTGATACCAAGCGTTCGATTCCGTATGCTATAAAACAAGTGCAAGAGTTGCTTGGTATTTCTTGTGCATTCGAGCAGGCTGTTCAGGTATCTTCATATATCTTTTGCACCTCTTTCTCTCTCCCTCTCTCTTACGCTTTCGCATCTTCAGTCATCTCAGAGATATGTACACATTCATAGAACTTGCATGTCTTTTTTTTGAATCATTGTTTATTTGAAGATCTGCTGTTACTTTTGTATAATTTCCTTTTCATTTGGGGGAGGTGAGGTGTTTGAGAAGATGAGGATGTTGAAAGAGGAATCATTTCTTTGTTTTGAGATACTAATAACTGAAAAAGTGGAATGTGATGCAGGGGTGGGTCGACGGGGGTAGAGTGGTGCTCCATTTAGGGGTAAAAAAGTCACGGTGGAGAGTGTCATCGAGCTAGAGGAATGAAGACAGTTTTTATGACGATAGAGTGTGCATGTCCAAACAATTCTCTTTGGGAGTTTATCAGGATTTTTGAGATATTATTAGAGGGAATCTGTGGCAGGGTTTTTAGGAGTTATATCATATTCAGTTGGTAGATGCTACAACTAAATCACATTTTTTGTGCTTCATTCTAAAAAACTGGATTTCAAAATTTCTGATTTTCTTTTGATTAGCTTGGTTATGAGCTTGTATACAGTAGGCTGAAGTTATAAAGGACGTTTCGGGCTTTGTGAAGCCAATTTTACCTGTATTGTTGGTAGCTAATGAAACGGTTGAGGAATACAGAGCTTTGAGGAAAAGGCCTAATTCTTGAGATTGATTTTCAGAAGGCATATGGTCATGTAGATTGAGAGTTTTTAGATTCTTTCATAGAGGAGAAATATTTTGGTACGGGTTGGAGGAAATGGATTAATGGATGTCTTAGAATGGTTTCATTTTCTGATCATTATAAACGGCAAAGCAAGGGGTAAAAACAGGGTTTCAGGAGGATTTAGACAGGGTGATCCCATGTCTCCTTTTTGGTTCACGTTAGTGTAAGATCTCCTATGGCGGCTAGTTGAGATGGTGAAGGAGGCTTCTTTGTTGCAAGGATATGAGACGCTAAAGGCTAAGGCATCAGCCTCACATTTACAATTTGCAGATGACACACCATAGGCTCCTTTTTGTACCATTCTAGGAATATTTATTTTTCAAGTTCTTATCATGTCTTGAGTATAGTAGAACTATGATATTGGGGATCTGCATTGATTAGTGCTTTATTCAAAGTTTGGCATCTTGGATTGGTGGTTCAGCTAATTCTGAAATGCCGGGCCTTCCCTTGGGAGGCAATCCTTTCTTTTATAACTTAATGGTCTTCGGAAGAGTGACTGAAAGACTGAAGTGGAAAAAATCTCCTTTCTCTAGAGGGCGTAGACTAACTTGCATTTGAGCTAATTTGTGTAGCATTCTGAACTATTACATTTCAAGGTTTAAGATGCCAGGTAAGTTGGGTGCATATATAGAAAGATTTATGAGAGATATTGGTTGGAAGGCAGGGGAGAAGGTCAACGGAATCATTTGGTAGCTTATGATTTAGCTTCTAGAAGCAATATCAGAGGAGGGTTGGAGTGGGTAATCTAAAGTTACATGGCAATTGCGTTGCAGGTTTCATGTCGAACAACTATCTTTATGAGGAAGGGTTGTGAAGGTTAAATTTGCATGGATGGGAGAGGCCCTTTTGTAGGAACGGGTAGAATTTCATATATCTGGGTTTTTCTTCTTTCATTCGATTCAGTAACTGGGATGTGGGATGGAAAACTAGATAAGATTCCTGGAAGATGTTTGGTGGGCTCATTACCCAGCAGTCTTGGGATTGAAAAATGCTGCCATTAAATTTACTAAATTTTTTAAAACAATTTCATTCCTTGGCATTTTCAGTTTCATTGAGATTTAAGGGATAGTGGCTGCCAGAATTATCTTTCTTGTTATCAACCTTGAGAGTATTTCTCTGAAGCTTCATTTTTCTGATAGAAGGTTGTGGGGCTAGAGGCCTACAGGGTATTTTCTTGTAAATCCTATTTTGTAGAGTTTTACATTATTTGAACCTGTCTTTCATTGGGAAATCATGCCTTTACTGGAGTGACAAAATTGCTTATAATTATAATATGAAATCACGAAAATGACATTATGATGTTTTTAAGTGATAATAAAGTAATTGAATACTATTTTTCATTCAAATTTTATTAAAATTATATTTTAGTATATTGGAATATTACTAAATTTAGGGTGTGTTTGAGCCACATTATTTTGTAAGAATGTATTTTGGAATAGTAGATTGATGGAGAATGTGTGGTTGAAAAAGAAGGAAAAGTAGTTGATGTGATGTATAATATTATTTTATTAAAGAATGTGTGATTGAAAGTAAGTAGAAGAATGAGAGATTCACATTCTTTCAAAATTCATTTTCATTTATACGTTTTTCAATAAAATAATTTTTTTTTATCACATTCAAAACTTTTAGGGTGTGTTTGAGTCACATTATTTTGGAAGAATGTATTTTGGAATAGTAGATTGATGGAGGATGTGTGGTTGAAAAATAAGGATTAGTTATTGATGTGATTGAAAATATTATTTTATTGAAAAATGTATGGTTGAAAATGAGAGGGTGTGTGGTAGAGATTAAAATCAGATTAAAATTGAAAATATAGCCGTTATTGTTGACTTTTATTAGACGGGTGAGACCTAATAACGGTCATATTTTCAATTTTAATTGGATTTTACGCCGTACCAAACAGGCTCTGAGTAGAAGAATGAAAATGAAAATTTTAATTGGTACCAAACAGGGGCTTAATAGTCAACCTAGGAAATTCATAAAATTTATTAAATAATAATTTAGTTAGTTTTGATTGAATATAATTTTATATATTCGAAGATAAATAAATTTAGTACTTACATCAACTGCCACACTTTCATTACATTGGCAACTTGGGATTTTCTGTGTTATTATTGTGCTGCCATTTAAAATATCCTTTACAGAGCCATCTTCTTGTTTTGTTCTTCAAATGAACATTGCATAGCCAAATTTCTACCCAATGAATTATGCTTTTGCAAATGACGCATTTAGCATTCTTAAGGAAAAGTATAATCAGATGATGCCATCACATCTCTGTGTTAAAAAGGCGGCCTTACGCTTTATTCTTCTGCTGTAATTCAATAGCTTCGAGAATTGTAGTTTATACATTACTGTTCAGTGTAGATGCCTTTGACCCAGAACAATAGCTTGAAATTGTCTCTCAATAGATTCATATTAGTGTTATTGCAATAGCTGCAGATTCATAATTGTGTAGTTTTTTGTTGTTAAGTCAGTTTTAGAGTTTTGTGGCAATAATATAACACAGGTGTAATCTTTGTTCAGGGTACTAAATTTTAGTCTTGGTTGTTTGTTGTCACTTGTTTAGATTTCTTTATTCATCTTTCCAAAAGGTTAACCTTTAGTCTTAATTTATAGCGTCTGTCCACATCAGTGACGATGGTTACAAAAGGCGTGTTGAAAGATCATCTCCTTTTGTTGGCCAATAGCATGACATGTGGTGGCAATCTGATTGGTTTTAACGCTGGTGGTATTAAATCATTGTCAAGATCACTTAATCTCCAAGTACCATTCATGGAAGCTACATTGTTTGTAAGAACATTTTCTGTTTCTTGATATGGATTATGTCAAACCTATTCTTTGTTATCTGTCTTTCTAACGTATCTTTCATCTTGTCTCTGCCTCAGACCCCGAGAAAATGCTTTGAAAGAGCTGCTGAAAAGTGCCATGTTGATGCTTTGACTAGCATTGTGGCCTCTTGTTCCTGGGGAAAACATGTATCTGTTGGCACAGGATCACCATTTGAAATTCTTTGGGACACTAGAAAGGTGGGGTTACTTGTTATTAGTTCCTGATATTATTTTGTTTTCCCTTCTGGGGGTACAAGCATTTATTTGGTATTGTGTTGAATTTTTCCTTTGTTGGTTTACATTAGAAATAATCAATGAGACTAATGTCTGAATCTATTTTTTTGCTAGGCCGAGTTGAATCAACAAAATGGACTGAATGTGTATGATTTTCTTCATTTGGTAAGCAGCAGCTCCAAGCAGGAAGATATGGGTACTAGTTGCCTTGGCGCTGAAATTGATTATCTGGATCAGGAAGATGAATATATGGAATTTGATATGTCTCCAGTCCGAGATTCTGGTATTGAAAAGCCAACATTTGAAGATGGTGATAATATTGCTCCTGATGAGAATGAATGGGTACAGACATCTTTCGTTGCCGACAAAGATGGTGGTAGTTGGGATGAGGTAAAGAAAGCCGAAAGTCCTACACGTTCTGGCTGGGGGGTTGAGAAAGATGGGAAGGATGCTAACTTGGATGGCAGTTGGGGGCAAGCAGTTGAGAAAGTCCAAAGCTCAACTCCTTCTGGCTGGGGTGTTGATAAAAGTGAGAAAGATGGGAAGGATGCTAACTTGGATGGCAGTTGGGGGCAAGCAGTTGAGAAAGTCCAAAGCTCAACTCCTTCTGGCTGGGGTGTTGATAAAAGTGAGAAAGATGGGAAGGATGCTAACTTGGATGGCAGTTGGGGGCAAGCAGTTGAGAAAGTCCAAAGCTCAACTCCTTCTGGCTGGGGTGTTGATAAAAGTGAGAAAGATGGGAAGGATGCTAACTTGGATGGCAGTTGGGGGCAAGCAGTTGAGAAAGTCCAAAGCTCAACTCCTTCTGGCTGGGGTGTTGATAAAAGTGAGAAAGATGGGAAGGATGCTAACTTGGATGNGTGAGAAGCATGATAAATTCTCTGAAAAGGAATCAGAAGATTCTCCAAAGAATAACAGGTCTGCATGGGGGAAAAAGGTTGATTCTGTTGAAAAAGATCATACAGAAAAGGCTGAACAAAGTACATGGGCTAGTGCAAATGCATCCAAATCTAGTGGTCAGTCCAATTGGGGCAAGGATGTTCCTACAGAAGATAGTCGCCCGACACGGATTCAAGAAGAGCAGTCAGTATCCTTTTCTTCTTGGGGTGAAAAGCACGATTCTGAGGGAAAAGGTTGGATGGAAAAAGATGATAAGAATAATTGGTCGAGTGCAAGTACAGCAAAGCAAAAAAATCAGTCCAACTGGGGCAGATCTTCTGGTGAGAAGGATTGGAGCGGAAGGGATGATCGAAATACATTGGCTAATGCTGGCACACAGAAATCAAGCAGTCAGTCTGGCTGGGGCAGAGAGTCGGATGAAACAGGTTGGAATAAGAAGAAAGAACAAAGTAGTTGGGCTGTTCCGAGTACACCAAAGGATAACAGTAAGTCCAGCTGGGGCCGGGATTCAGCTCAGACAGAAAATGTTATCCCTGCAAAAGCTCAGGAGGACTCTTCACGGGCTACAGATTGGGACACATTGGGTTCTGATGGTGGACAAGCTGGATCAGGTTCATGGTCTTCTTGGGGTAAGAAATTTGCAAAATCCGATGAAATTGGTAAAGAGTCAGATCGCTTGAATTCTACAGCTGATGGAGACTCTATTGATGTGTTGTCTTCAAATGAAAATCTATGGGAAGCTAAAGTGGCTGGCCAAGGCAGTCAGTCGAAGCCTTCTAATGCTTGGGGCTCTTCGATTGACGGGGGTAAGGTTGATTCACAATCTCCCAGGGAAGCAAAGAAAGATTCTCCGGTCAGTAACTGGAATCCCAGTCCAAAAGAGTCAAATGACTCTGGTTTTGCCCCTCGTAGACCTTTTGCTGGTAGAGGAGATTCAAACAGAGGCCGAGGTAGGGGTCGCTCTGGTGGAGACTGGAAGAACAATAGAGGTAGGGGTCGCTCTGGTGGCAGACAAGATTCTTCTGATGATTTCAGTGCGCTTGGAACCTTCACAGTGACAAGGCAGCGCATGGATTTATTCACCGTGGAGGAACAAGACATTCTTTCAGATGTTGAAGCAATTATGAAGAATATCAGAAGAATTATGAACCAAACAGGGTAATTTCTTGATTTTATTCTCAGCCTTCAAATTCTAATATTATTTACAGTTTTTGGTACTTCTGGAGATAATGTTATGTGCAATAATGATATGTAAACAAAGAAAAATATACACTCCATTATTGTTTTTTTTTTTCATGATTAATGAGATTATGTAGTGATAAACCCCAGTAGAAAAGAAAATTCATTTAGCCGAACTCAGATTTATTGAAAAATAAGATAGTGTTTCATTGCATATGTCTATAATTTATAGTATCGTCGATATAGGCTGGGGAATTCTTACAAATTTATTTAATTTGGTATAAATATTCCACTACTGACATTGACTAGAAATAATGCTTGTGCACACGTGAAACACATTCCCCCATTGATCTCTTTCAACTTAAAAAAAATTGTATATTTGAATTTATGAACCGATATTTAGCAATTTTTATGTTATTCTCTTGGAAGTTTAAAAGGAGAGGAAAAAAGCGACGAATTACTATAGCAGAACGCCTTTGATTAATTTGTTTACTAAGATTTTGGGGTTTGATTTCTTGTGAGGGCAAATTGAAAAATATGGATCTGAAATCTAACCAAGTAACTTTTGTGTGAAGGTACAATGATGGTGATCCTATATCAGGGGATGATCAATCATACATGGTGGATAATGTGTTGAATTACCATCCTGATAAAGCTGCAAAGATGGGAGCTGGATTAAAGCATATCATGGTATGTTAATTTGTTCTGCATGAATCGGTTAAATGTCTGTTGTCTTGTGTAATTTTTTGGAATGTTTCATGTATAAGTTGTCATGTCTTTCTTCTCGAGTCAATATGAGCTTTCAACATTAAGATATTTTTGTCATCAGAATATATGAAACAAACTTGTGCTCACAAAGTCTTTCAAAGGAAAAAAATTGATCTTGAATCTATTTTGATATGTCCTATGATTTCATGCACACGCTAACTTGTTTACAGTTGCAAACATGTGCATTCGTGGTTTGTATTGTTTTAAGTTCTGTGTATTTTTTTTACCAAATTATGCCGCTCTTCTTTATTATAGACAAAATAGAGATATAGTGTTGCATACATTTAACATGCTTGAGATTGAGATGGTTTCTTTATGTGATGTACCCTTATTATGTTATCTATAATTATACTGAAGCAACATTGCAGTCGACTCCCTTACCCTTTTTCTAATTATTTTTATCTGCTTGTTTTAAGCTAATTTCAGGACTTGATTTAACAGGTTAGTAGGCACCAGGATTTCCAGGATAGTAGGTGCTTCTATGCAGTTTCTGTTGATGGTGCCAAGCAAGATTTTTCCTACCGTAAATGTGTGGAGAACTTCCTTAAGGAAAAGTATCCCGACAAGGCCGAAGCTTTTATTCCCAAGTATTATAGAAGGCAGCAAGCTCGTACCGGCTGGAATAAGGATCGAGGTTCTGCCTCAGGTGAAGCTAGAACTCCTGGCTGGAAACGGGATCGTACGCCTGCTCCAGATGAAGCTGGAACTCCACGCTGGGGCCCGGATCGTACTCCGGCTCCAGAAGAAGCTGGAACTCCGACTGCGGACGAATCTGGAACTCAAGGCTGGAAAACAGGCCGTCGAGATGAAGCTGGAACTCCAGGCTGGAACACAGAACGCACTCCAGCTGTAGACGAACCTGAAACTCAAGGCTGGAACAATGAAGCTGGAGCTTCAGGTTGGAACAAGGGTCCTACTCGGGCTCCAGATGAAGCTGGAACTCCTGGCTGGCAGTAGGGTGAAAGAAAAGGCAGGTCATTTTAACATATTGGCTGTAAATTCTAATTAGATTTGTGGATGTTCAGTGAATCGCGTTCGCGTAGGCAGGCATTAATGACATGTTATGTTTTCAACTGGAAAGGTTGCACCAGATGATGGGTGGGTGGGTGGGTGGGTGGGTGTATGACTTAAAATTATTTTTGGTTGAATTTCTGCTATCAATATTTTAATTATTGCTTAGTGTTTCTTTTTTGAAGTTCTCTTCCATACTTTGTTGGTGTTGGAAATTTAAGCACATGTTTAGCTAAGCTTGAAAGGTGCACCTTTTTGAGAAGTAGGCTAGCTGTATCATCTGTTGTTTGTTTGCTGGTGACTGATAGGCCGATGAAATCCATTCTATCTTTGGCTTAATTTGAACTCCATAATATCAGTCAAGAAAAAACATGCGTCTTTTGGGAATGGAATCGGACTCACAAAATTGCCAAAACGCTTCCTTTACGCTCTGACCCTAATAAATGAAACCGATATTTCTTAGTCCTGCATTAAGATTGAAGATTTGTCGTCAAAAAAGGGAAGAAAAAAGGAAGGCAATCAATTTGAATCAAGGAAAAATGTAATTGAAGGGCTGTGGGAATATTCGAAGTCATACTCAAATCAAAGACAGGATGCTATCCAAAAGCAGGGACTAGTTCTTCAAATATGATTCATGATTTCTCTAGGCTAATTGGTTCGTTCGGGGAGAGATCGAGTTTCTTTTTATTACTATGTTAATCTCTTAAACGTTATCTAGTTTGATAATTAATCCATTTACAACTCACTTTTGCGTAGGATATCGTTAGCTGAGATTATCAATATAGTCGTTATAATAAATGTAACGAACCAAATTTTAAAATTCAAATTGCTATGAAAAATTTCATTAAAATTTAAACGTCACATGCAATTTTGTCATCGTAATTTTCTCATTTTTATGTAAAAAAATTTTCAAATCTCATATTTATTTATTCTCTTGGCTTTCTTCAATATCATAATTTATTCATACGTACCAGGATGGATCAAATGAAATTTAAAAATTAATTTGACACATGTATAATAATTATCATTTGATTTAATTTGATAAAACCTTTAATGAGCAGTATCATAAACAGGGGTGGAGCTAGGAAATTGGTTCAGTGTGGGCACAATGTAGTCGACCCCGAACTTTGAGTTTTTGGTCTTGAATTTAATGATGATAGAAATATAAAACAATATTACGACAATACTAAAAATGATACAGTTTATAAATTATATTTGTTCCTTGCGAGTTTTCATACTTTGATATTATCGTTCAATAACTTAATATCGAAAACAAAAACAAAAGCAAAAGCAAGTTAAGCTCAAATCAAGTATCAAGTAAAATCAAGTCAAAATAAGAAAAGAAAAGAAAAACCGATAATCATTTAATTAATGACAAAATCAAAATCACCCAACATTTTGGTTAAATCTATCATTTGGACATTTTTATAACATTGTGAAAGAATTTTCATCATTTTTTTTTTTATCTTTGACCAAGATCATAAATAATAACCAATACATCTTTTTTATTTCATGTCAGATATCATATCTACATGTACATTCATAGTCACAAACACATTTTTTATTGGTCGAAGGTGGGTGGCGAGCGACGAAGAGTGGAGACGAGGGACAGAGATGTGAATAATCCAATCAATGTTAAACATGTAAGAAAATGAGAGGGACTTAAATCTCGAGTTCTCTGAGCAAATAATTGTAACTATTACTTGTAAAATCCCTTCAGAAATGCCAAACCATTAGCTTGGGTGTTAGGCTACCGGAGAGGTGTAATTGTTTCGCTGCAACGTGGGTTTCAATTTGGGAAGGAAGATTGAAAAATGGATTTGATTTTCTCACTCTAAGTTTGTTATTTTGAGAACTTTTAAAATGGTAAATTACCTTTAAATCCGGAATCAATTACGAAATCTTTATTTGATAATTTAGTTCTATAAATGTAAAAATATGTATTTTATTGTTTAAAAAGATAATTAACACTTAATTTTTGTAAACAGTTCTTAGAAAACTTGATTAATAATAATCAATTCTTGAATATATTTAAATATTTAAATCTATGAGGAGATATAAAGCAGCATTAACTAATGAGGCAAAGAGATAATGTTTCACAATGTTCTTCTTTCCTTGGGTGTGTTGAATTAAAAGACAAGATGTCAATAAGATGAATATAGTTTTGCATTCGTTCTAAAATTGTTTAGAACACCTTCTTTAAGAATTGGTGTGAGAATAATTCAAGAGGGTTTATACAATAACTAACATAATATTAGTCGTCAAGAACTTCTAGTCTATATAGAAATGAACGGGACAAATTAAAAACATAGTCCATATATTTCTTCTTGCCTTGGGATGCTGCAATGATTCGGCTGCCATGTTTATTTAAATATTTAAGCATAGTCGACACTTAATTTTGTAATGGTTTTGGGCTCAAAGTTAGCATATTAAAAAAAAATATGGGCCATGAGTTGTGCCAGAAGTTCAGCGCGGGCCTATGCCCACCCTGATCCTAAGAGAGCTCCGCCCCTGATCATAAATGGTTTATCAAACCATATTGTCTTTTAATTAAGGTAAATATCACCTAATTATACTAAATCACATACAAAACTTAACCAATAATTCTATTCCAACAAAGTAATGCATTTTATGCACGCGGATAGATACACAAATATCTATTTATGTACAGTACATGCAAGTGATTTGGCTCTTGGTTGCAAGTATCGTGGTGGACTTTAAAATTTATGCATATCAAAATAAAATACTGATTCCACCAATATATTTTAACACAAAACTGAAATTTATAAGCAAATAAATTTTGTTCCAAATTTCTCGACAAAGATAAAGTTCACTAAAATGCTGAAATGAAGTTACTGCTGGATTTAAAAAAAAAAATAAAAATCAGTCACGTTACATTGAATTTGACTTATCCAAATCAAATTTTCTCGAACCTAAAATAGATGATTAAAGTCCAATATTGTTATACTTATAATTGCTCTATCAAAATCTGAATATTTGGCCCAAATAAAATTGAATTAATACATGTATCACTTTATTCACTTAATTTTTCAAAATGTAAAATATAACATCTACGATAATTAAATTATATTCTATGAAATTTTCAGGACTTTACAATAAATTTTGAAAACTAATAATAATTTGTAGCAAAATGCGACTTAATTGACAGCTAATTTATAACGTGTTTAACGGGGTAGGGGCCCGCCCTTGCTAAATCGCTTTCATCACATCATTGATTTCATTTCTCTTTTGCTCTTTGGTCACTATCCTGTATCCTATTCTATGGTTGGTTGGACGGTTTAAGAGAAAGATAATTTGATTTTTGAGGTCATTTTGAAATTTTATTATTATATATGATGTGTTTGGTTTACATTTTATTTCTTACTTTATAAGTAGTTAATATGTTTTGTCAGTAAGAGAGTTAATTATTTTTATTTAAGTAACTTATTTTTAATTTTAATTATTATTTTAAAACTTACCCTTTTACTTTAGCCAAATGAGTTACTCACAAGTAATTCTACTTATGCATTAATACTAATACAATACAAAACAAAACAATTATCTTCATGGTATGATTTCTCCAATTTGTTGCTATTAAGGGCTTAATGAATTAGGTTGGATTAAAAGATTATTCCTTCAAAGTTCAAACAGCATATTTAAATTAAAAATAAATAAAATGTGAGGTGAGATATATCGTCGGTCATTACACTTTCAATGAACATGCAACTAGGCCATTTGTCTTTAATTTTGAGCAATCACGTCACTCAATTTTGACATGCGTGCAACCGTTGTAACTCCATCTATCGCCATTCGTCTAATGAACGTTATGTTGACGTGGGTGTTAAAAACTAATGGAGTGTTGATGTGTATGAAGAATGAAAAACAATTAATATTTTTTTCTTCCTAGTAGTCCATCGCTTAGTGAACAATTTTTGTGTTTTAGCATTTTTTACAAGTGTTTTAAAGCTAAGTGACGTGAAATTAGGGGTGGGCGTGGGTTGGGTTGGCTTTTGCTCCAACCCAAATCCAGCTCAACATGGTCGGTTTGATCTAAAATCTAATCAACCCAACCCGTGTAAATGTC
>CAIGRO010028678.1:0-10100 GCA_903798355.1 Fraxinus baroniana
TGGACTTCACACATGCCATGATAGAGTTTTTGCAATAGATTGTCCTTATGTGTTGATATTTATGACTTTATATGCTAGTATTCTAGTATAATCCTTAATTTTATTTTATTTTTGTGAAAGTATGGTGCTTATAGATGCATTTTTGTTAGACCTCGTATGCTAATCAAAATCTCTCGAAAGTTTTACTAACAATATATTCAAGTAATTACTTGTCATATGTATTACGTTGATTACATAAAAGTTAATATGTTTCTTGATATATTTTTGATTTACATGCTCACTCTAAGTTTATTAACCATACCCTTATTGTTTTTATGGTGTGTAGGGAGTTACTATTTTGTGGGATAGCTAAATTGTCGATCGAAAAAGTTAACTTTGATATAGTCCAATCATTTTTTTAAGTAATAGTTTTTTTAAAAATTGTTGAGACAAACTTTACATTGACATACTGTATTGAACCGTATTCAATATTTTTATTTATCGAAATAATGGAAACCTAGATTATTTATGGATTAAATTTATTTCATTATTATTATAGGTTTGCGGATAATCAAATAAATAAATAAATTTTAAAAAATTAAATTGATATTTACGGCGTGCACAAGCATGCCGTAAATTCCAAAACATTTTACGACGTGCTTAAAACATGCTGTAAATCATGTCGTAAAAAGTAAGATACTTTTTTACGGCATGCAGCTGAACGCCGTAAAATTGATTTATGGCATGCATTTTAGCATGCAGTATAAAGTGGTGTATCTTTTAGGCGTGCAACCGAACGATGTAAAACTCACACCGTAAAAGGTACACTACTTTTTACGGCATGACTTTATATGGCGTGCGGTCGTACGTCGTAAAGCATGCCGTAAAAACTATATTATGTTGTAGTGACATTGTTAATTACGTAAAATTATGAACTTATTTTACATAACGTAATTGGATTGAGCGGGACATTGATTTGTTGATTGTATTTAATTATTTATATTAATTGTATGCATGAGTTCCTGTTATAATTTTTATGATTCCAAAAAAAACTTGCTTTCATTTGATATTTTTTTGTAAAATTATTAAAAACAAAACAAAAAAATTGGGTGGATCCCGGTTCGACCTTTCAACTCTTGACCCTTACGCTTTTTCGGATAGATACTCGAGTTGGTTTTTAAAACATTGCTTTTTCCAATTTTACATGACACATTTTTCAATAAAGGTCACCTTTCAAATAATCACTTTCACACAAGTACATGATATAATACCCTTGCACTTGACCAGTTGGCTTGGCATTACCAAGGCCTATGTGCTCTTATAATGTAGCATGAGAACATTCTATGTTTATTCACTCAAATCCAACCCCACTGAATTTTATTATTCTTAATCTTATCTCGCCATATCATACACACACACACACACACACACACACACACAACCCCACTGAATTTTATTATTCTTAATCTTATCTCGCCATATCTCTCTCTCTCTCTCACACACACACACACACGTAAATCATTATGTAAACAATTGTGTGCATGCAGGTCAAGCATAGAAAAAAGAAAAGGGTAGGTACTTTTAAAATTATATATTGTTTTTTACTTATGAGTTATTGTCTACATAAAAATTACTTTTTGACTAATACGTGATTGTTCTACTTATAAGTAATTTGTTGTAAATTAAAAACTAATATTTGTGAATAATAATCGTATATCCTATAAATACATGGGTTTTATTCTCGATAAAATACACAAAGATTATTGACTCTTTCCATTTTCATCTCCAATTCATTTCAACTTTTCTTCTCTCTCTATAATTTTACAAATAAACTTTTTTAACTTGTAAATAGTTTTTACTCATAAGCAATTTTTTACTTAAATACAATTTTTTACTTACAAGTAACTTTATTACTTATATGAAAAATTTTACTTTTAACTATTTTTTATTATATAATTTTTTTTTTACTAAAAGTGGATTTTATACTTATATAAGTGAATTTTTTTTAACTGAATTTTTTCTTACAAGTGATTTTTACTTGAAAATAAATTTTTTAATTGTATGTTATTTTTTATTTATAAGTTATATTTTGATTTATTTTTCATTCATAAAATGGTCGATTGATAATAAGGACTAAACGTATCATATGGCGTTTTATTCTATATGACTAATTAAAGTAGGGTAAACACTTCAAATTAATTTAAACAGGGTATTAATTGTACCAAACACGGTATAAAAATTAAATAGATTAAAATCATCTTTATCTGATCTAATGTCGTGCACACTACAACAAAAACAGCATACGACAACTTTCAAAAAATATTGTCGAAGACCTTTTGCAACGTTTGGACGTGTGTTGCAAATCGAGGTGTTGTCGTAGAGTAGGACCCCTACGGAAACGTTTAGGTTTTTTCTTTTTACGACAATTTATGCAAATTGATTGGTAAAATTAAAAATGACCCCTTATGAATAAATTTTAAAATTGCATAAAAATTGATAATTTCATTACAAATATTTGAATCCATACACTTGAATATTAGTTACTAGTCACAAACTACACAAAATATGAACCACCCTAACTACTCTCTAAATGTCTGCTTCTAGGTTTCCTACTACCTTCCAATATTCTGTCTTCACTTTTCCATATGGTATAACCGATGGGGCTGATGTCGAGTAGCATGCTAACTTTGGAGCTCTTTTGGCATCCTNACCCTAACTACTCTCTAAATGTCTGCTTCTAGGTTTTCTACTACCTTCCATTATTCTGTCTTCACTTTTCCATATGGTATAACCGATGGGGCTGATGTCGAGTAGCATGCTAACTTTGGAGCTCTTTTGGCATCCTATTGTACCAAGTATCGGTTAGCTACTTAGCTGTTCTCTGCCAAGCAGCCCTAGCTTCTGCTAGCGCCATTACTCACCCATTCTTCAGCAAACTTTATCATCCAAAAGAAAAATGTTAATTTTCGAGATTCCAAGTAAACTAAGCTAACGTGGTATAGGAGCACAGATAGTCACTAACAGAAAATTGCAAAAAGAGGAAATTCCACCCCCCCCCCCCCCTCCCAATTTACAAGTTTAGTCCTCAAATGTTCAGCCATCTTAAACCCTGCAAACTGAAAATGCAACTATTATATTATGATATGCTTCAATATGTGGACCCACCCTGCAGCACTACTATGCAAAAGAACATTTCCGGACCCTTGCACCAGTATGGAATTATGGTCATGGCACGGACAAACATTGCATATAGACCACTCACAAAGACAAATGATGTAGACTATAGAGTTACATATCACTAACAATACCTGCACTATAATTTTTTGAATCAGTGATAGCTTGAAAAGCGAAACCATTCACTGCTTAAGCCAAAACCTACATGTGAATAGCAAACTTAATTCAAATTTTGCCTTCATTACAAAGGATAACGTGGACGTTCTTTTTCTAAATCAATATAAATAGCCAAAGATACTTTCTCATTCCTAGCAGGCATAGTCATCACTTCTAAATATCTCAACCCACTTGCTCTACCCCTTCCCCCACCAAATCCCACTCCTTCTTCCACCATCATCATGAATATATTGAACAAAAAAGAGGACCAACTATTTTTCGCCTTAGGACTGAGCCAACTCTTAAACTAAATTTGTCAAAATTGAGCTTAATGAATTTGAGATAACATACCTGCGACCAATCTTCATGCATGTATGTGCGCCAGCTCTAAGTGCAAACTGGGCACCAGGACCAGGGGTCTTAGTTTTGTTCCCTCCAGTTGCCCTGAGCTTAATATGAAGAGCATTAATTCCAAGTTCATGCAAATTCCAAGCTTCGACTAGTCAAAGTAAATCCAAACATTTCATATGCTGCATCTACTTGTAAAATACACATAGAAATCTTTGTCAAATGATAAGTTCAAACTCAGATAGCAGGGCACCAATTTAGAAGGAAAGAACCCAAACTTTGCACCATTGAGAAACATCTTGTGCTGCAAGCATAGCTGCATATGGAAATGATTCATCTCTATCGCCTTTCACCTTCATACCACCTGCAATCCCATAGCAAAGGTGACAAAACCAATAACTAAAAAACAATCTCAACTTTCTGCAGGCCTTCAGTAATTCAGAGACTTAAAAGGTAACAATTAATCAAATGGGTAGTTCCAATTGGCACAATAAGAATACCAATATAGCCTTCCTGTTTGCAGGAAAACATAAATCATCACATCAATAAGCTTCAAATGTAAATAACATAAGTTGAAAATAAATAAAATGGTATTTTTATTTTCGAAAACAAATAAGAATTGGAAGCAGGCCACACATATACATAATAAAAGGCGAGCAAGACACCGTGTTGGTCCTGGGACGAAGATGAACAACACGCCAGTCACGCAATTCGCACAGCTAGGTCCTAAGATCCCAATTTCTAATTCTAGCCGATTAACCCATGGTCACGGATCACTTGGGCTGCCTTCCCCTCCACATGGCGCATCCAGCCCAACCATGGATCTTCCACAATTTCGTCCATAACGCGATCGATTTTTTGCTGCAGTTAAAGGGTTTGTGAGAAAAATTCGGTGCTCACGACTGTGTGAGATGAGGTGAGGTTGTAGGTGGTTTTTTCCAATGGGCATGGTGCCGACAAATGGAGGTGGCGGGTTGGAGATGAATGAACGGAGACGTGAATGGCGGGCTGGGGAGGAATGAACGGAGACGTGAATAAATCAAGGTCTGGTTTAATTTGGGTTATGTATATTTAAAAAATACTAAAGTTTTTGCAACGTTTAAAAAATATTCTGACGTTTGTCGACCGTTGCGGAGCGAAAGGTGAAACATTCCGCAACACTCAATAAACGTTGCAAAAAAGTCTATCGCAACATTTTTCTAAAAAATGTTGCAAAATGTAGCAAAAATGTTGCAAAATGTATTATTAATATCAATAATAACATTTACTTACTAAATTGAAAAATGTTGCAAAATGTAGCAAAAATGTTGCAAAATGTATTATTAATATCAATAATAACATTTACTTACTAAATTGTTGTCAAAAGATCCTTTTAACAATATTTATCAACAAATGTTGTATTTTTAATATTGCAAATGACTATTTTTGTTGTAGTGGCATCAAACACTCCCAAGAGTTTATGATTGGTGCAAGGTAGATGAAACTTTAGTTTTGGCGACAATAACTTCTATTCTAATATCATATTAGAATAGCAACCCGCCAAAAAATCAGAGGCTCGGGCCCTTGACTGGGCAAATTAATTTGATAGAAATGCACTTGACTTGGTCAAAAATTGGGCTTTGACCAAGTTAATCGTCGATTTACCCGACCAGTTGACCGATTTGATTAGTTTCGAAATTCTTTTACAAAATTTTTGGGTTCAAGGGGATTGAACCTTGGACTTCTAAAAAAAATAATGAATTCTCACCACTTGAACACAAAATGCTTTAGTATTACTTGTGTGCAATAACTTATATTTAACTAATGAATCATTTATAACTTTTATGAAAATATTATTTTAAAATCTTTCGTCCAACATTTTATTTTATTTTATAGACATAAATAATTAGTGAAAAATAAATTAAAAAATATAATTATGCCCCTAAAAGAAAATTATACTTTATATTTTTTGTAAGTTTTTATGCAATGAGCCGCCGGTTGAACCACTAATCCATTAACTCGTTGCATTTTTCGGGTCAAGTCTGACAACTATGCTAATATGGGAGAAGTTTCATTCAAAGATGATAATGAGAGTATTTTAATACTATTTTTAGTTAAACCTTGATTTCTAACCGGGAAAAATCTGTAGAGTGAGGAAGAATAAGGGCAACATTGTATTGAAACATTGACAAAAAAAAAAATATGTTCGCATAATTTTAAGAAAGAAGAACTATTTCATTTTGTCTCTCTAACTCCGTACTTCATTTGTGTGGATTCACAATGGACAAGAAAAAAATAGTGAAGAAGTCGGAGAAATAACAACACATGTATCATGTATGGAAATGATCAAACCAAATCCGCTAATGAAGTTGTTCCACAATGACTTGAATGTAACTCTGTAGTGTATTGTAACTTGTAAGGCACGTATTGTTACAAGAATATATAATAATATAAATTTAAGTTATTACGCTAAGAAAATAAAAAAAATAGAGAATGAAAACTGCAGACATATATCAAGCGCTGAAAAATACTATAAATCTGCAAATCGAGACATGTGTATACATAGTTTCCTTAAAACAGATTCGTCTATTCACCATGACGCTTGAGATTTAGTTCGACCGTCTATCTCCTACGATACAATGGAAGAACTGGTAGAATTTGAACACTTCAATTTCTACTCCGGTGAAATGAATTTGTGTTAGAATAGCAATTCCAAAGTATAGACGAAAGTGAAAAAATTTCTAAGAAATGGAACTAAAAATTATGCAGAAGGCAACTGGAATTTATGTAGAAGAGTATGTAATTTTCAAGTGGTGAATAATGGAAAGTGAGTTCAGTTATAAACTTGGCCCCATGAATGGTGAGTAAATATGTCCATTAACTCAATATTATAATGACAATAACCATTTTCAGAAGCTAAAAAGTTAGTTGGAGAAAGCAAAAATTAACAAAACGTGGACACTTCTAAGTAGTCAATTTTTGTTCTGTTCGGTTTGACATTCTGTAAGCAAGCGTGCCCACACACAAGTTCAGGCTCGATGTACAATTTTAGTCCTTGATTTGCACTCCCGAGAGCGCGCACGTGGAGAGAGCCTCTATGCTACACATGATTACACCATTCCAAAATATAACCATATATAAAGTTATCTTTGCTTTCATCAACTTCTTATGTGGGATAAATTTAAATATAGTTTTCCCTCCAACATAAATCATCTTCCAATAGTCTACTTTAAACTCTAATTTCTCATTCACCTGTTTATCATTTTTGGCAAGTAAATATACGATTTCAATGTTCTCACGGAGAAGAACACAGATCAACTTTGATCTTCAACTGGTCCCACCTAAAATTGTGCCAAAATTAAGCTCAATAAAGTCATTTTTAAAATAATCTCCCACATGAATGAAAATTGGGAGCGATACAAAAATGTAAGACATAAAGACTTGAAGTTTTAGTACAATGATTGAAACCTACATTGGAGGTATTATCTTTTGAATCTTCCCTTGTGAAAATATATTTACTTTATTAGCTGACTAGTAGACGCATTGTCTTTGAGCTGATATTTTGTTTACATAAATGATGATATGCTCCACCCAGGATTATTCATAACACATTTCAATTCTCAATATCATATTCGTTTTTTGCCATGAACACATGTTTAGTTCTACAAGAGTTCCTAAGAATTGAACCTTATACAATTCTCTTAGAAACGACTCATTTTTTTCTCACATAGGTGATTTCGTATTGCAAGTAACTCGCATTACTTCGCTCGATTTTTTATGCATAAGAATAATTAAACGCTTATAGCTTCACCTTTATCCTTATGAGCATCACTGTTGCATCATATGAATAGGCATGAGGTAACATCCCCCACATTGATTTAATTAAGTCTTTACAATTCAATAGTCCATTTGAACCTAAATCTTGGGATCTCCAATCAACTAGATTGGCTTTTCTTGTATTAACTTATCCGTTCAAGGGCATAAGTCTCATTCCTTTGATGATTTTCCAATTAATTTTCTATTTAACCCTTTGGTTAGCGGATTAACAATGTTATCATTTGACCTTACATAGTCAATATAGATAACTTCAATTGAGAGTAGTTGCTTTATGGTATTGTGTCTACAACGTATATGCCTATATTTATCATTGTACATGTTACTTTATGCACTTCCAATTGTTAACTGACTATCACAATGTATAATAATTGCTGGCACGGGTTTTGACTATCTTGAAATATCATATAAGAAGTTGCATAATCACTCAATCTCTTCCCCACATTTATCTAGAACTATAAAATCAGCTTTCATATTAGATTTAGCTATAATTATTTGTTTAGAGGATTTCAGGATATATTTGCACCTCCCAACATGAACACAAATTCACTAGTGGACTTTGAATCTTTTATATTAAATATCCAATGAGCATAACTCTATCATTCAATGGCGCTGGATATCTAGTATAGTTCAGTCCAAAATTACGAGTATATCTTAAGTACCTTAGTACTCTTACTATTCATTTACAGTGATTAGCTCCTGGATTACTCATGTATATACTCAATTTATTAACTGTGTAGGCTATATTTGGTCTTGTACAACTCATCAAATACATTATACTTCCAATAAATCTCGAGTGTTCTAGCCACGTTAGAATTATCATTGTTGAACTTTTCTAAAAATTTGTCCACATAATGTGACTAATTTAGAACGAGCTCATTTGATATTCTTGAAATTTTAATTCCAAGTATAACTTCAGATAAACCATATCTTTCATGTCCAATATCAAATTTAACATATTTTTGGTGGATTTAATTATCTTATTGTTACTATCAACAATAAGCATGTCGTCAATTTAAAGACATGAAATTGTATAACCATTTTCGTTGTCTTTGACGTAAACATGTTTATCATACTCGTTGATTTTAAATCCACACTCCATCATAATTGTGTTCAATTTTTTCATGCCATTATTTGGGTGCTTATTTCAAGGCATATAATGATTTCACAAATTTATAGATTTTCTTTTCTTGCCCTGGTGATGAAGACCCATCGGGTTGTTCTATATAGTCTTCTTTCTCTAAATCTCCATTTAAAAAATTAGTTTTAACATCTATTTGATATAATTCAAGATTTCGCAAAGCGGCAATTGCAAGTATCCTCCTAATAGATGTTATTTTCACTACTGAAAAATATGTATCAAAGTAATCAAAACCCTTCCATTGTCTGTAACATTTTATTACTAATTCGATCTTATACTTTTCGATAGTTCCATCTGCTTTCCTTTTTCCTTTTGAAAATTCACTTGTAATCTAGTGGTTTACTTCCTGGAGGAAGATCTACTAGTTCTCATGTATGATTTTGCAAAATGGAATTTATTTCACTTTTAATGGCATGTTTCCATTAGACTCTCCTAAAGAGTTTACAGTTTTTTGATAACTTTGAGGTTCACTTATTAGCACATAGGTCAAAAAATTAGGACCACGAGGTTTTTTTTTGTCCTTTCCCTTTTACTACGTCTTGGTTCAATCTCAACATCTTCTTCTAGTTCTTGATCCTGAGTATTTTCAACCATAGTCTCATGTGTCTGTTTAGAAGAGCTTGCTTCCTTTTTGGATATGTATAGAAATACATGTTCAAATAATGAAACATTTATCGATTTTATTATCGTATTTTGTGTATTTCTGAAATTTAGATTTATGTACAAGAAATCGATAAACACTATTATTATGTGAATAGCCAATGAAGATGCAATCTATAGTTTTCGGGCGTATCTTTACCTTCTTTGGTGTTGGAACAGTCACTTTAGCAACACACCATCAAACTCGTAAATACTTATAGGTATTTATAGGAAAACTTTCTTTCTTTCAATAACTTATAAGGGGTATGTTCCATTTTCTTTCGTGGCACCTTATTTAAAAGGTAATTTGCTGATAACACGGTTTCTCCCACATGTTTTGAGGTAACCAGAACTTACTAACATTGTATTCATATTTCTTTTAAGGTACAATTTTTTCGTTCAGTAAGACCTTGCGATGTATAAAGTGCGGTGATTTCATGTATGATTTTGTATTGTGCATAGAATTTGGCAAATGATACTTTATATTCACCACATCGATCACTTTTCAATACCTTAATTTTCTTATTAAGTTGATTTCAACTTCATTCCCATAGAGAATAAATTTCTCTATAATCTGGTCCTTACTTTTAAACAAATATACTAATAATATTTTGTTCTATCGTCGATAAAAGTAATGAAGTAATTGTTGAAACATCATGTTTGTATAAATTTTAAATCATATATCACTGTGAATTAAATCAAGTGGTGCTGTATTCCATTCAATTGAATTTCTCATATTTTTTCTCCATGATTAATCGGAACAGTAATGGTATGGCCAGTTGTTGGAGCCACAGTTTGATTCACAGCATGACTTTGCAATTTAGCCACTGATAAGAGTGGATTTTACACG
>CAIGRO010028680.1:0-16102 GCA_903798355.1 Fraxinus baroniana
GGGGGGGGGGTGGGGGTGGGGGTCAATTATATTATATTACAAATAAATATTTAATTTAATAAATTAATTGTAAAATATAAATAATTATTTCAAATAAAAACCCGAGTTTTGTAAATTTAAACCTTTGGATCTGATTTTTGATTTCATAAAAGATAAAGTCTGATCCATGAATTTTTCCCAAAATTTAATAGCTACATACAAAACGAGCCCAAATAAAGGTGGAATGAACCCTATATATTAAACAACTCCCCCATCGTATCCTTGTCCTTGTCAAGAGAGTAAGTGAAGAGAACACGATGCCTCTATATAAAGATTCTTGATTTATTCAAATTTTCAAGTTTCTTTTTAGATTTTTGGATACCTATATTGCGTCGGCGAGCTTAAGGTATACATGAGACGTTGGATGAAAAACTAGTTCCATATTCATCTCAACTCTCTATTTTTTCTCTTATAAAAAACTCAGTAAAATTGCAACCAAGTCACCGGTTTTCTGTTGAACTGTCCAACTTTCCTTTTTTTTGTGCTGATTTCTATAGATGCAGAATGCAGTTTTTAAGAATCAATCAGATCTTGCATTAGCCCGGTTCTCGATTTTTTCGATCGAACTGACGGTCCGATCCATTTTTCATTACATCGGTATTAATTAACGGGAAACATTAACAGGTGCAAAAAATTGCTCCACCTACATGGAAAAACCATTGAAATTAAATACAAAACTAAAAAGGCTAATGATAGTTGTCTAATGATCAAATCAACCCTACAAAAACAGGACCATCTGAGAAAACAAAGGAAAAAAGCATTTTTGTACTATGTAGCCTTTGACTAAAAATAAATTCCCCCACTTTGCATTGCAAAGCTGCCTAGACTAGACCCCCTCTACCCACTTTTACTGCATTCTTATCAATTCTTCATCTTCTCATCAAGTCATAAGATTTTCCATGACATTTTCCTTTGTTGTCTGTCACCTATCACTTGTTGACACGTTTCACGTTTGGAACACCTCATGGCCCGCCTGGACCACCGCTCCCACGTGGCCACGGCCACCCTTGCCGGCCGCACCACCTAGGACCACCTTAGACACATTTCATGTCCTTGTCTCTATGGGCCCTTTCCGGAAAGTTTGTCCACGCCCCATATCACCTCCAATGCTTTTCTCTTTCACATTTTTCAAGTAATGTTGGTTTTTACATTTTCATCTCAAGCCGTCAATTTTAAATTTAAAAAATAAATAAATAATAAATATATAAACATAAACAATTTTTTAAATCTTGAAAAGGGTGGAGCCATACCATGAGAATGTTGGTCCTTTAACTTAATGTAACCTTCAGATTGGAAAGTGACCCAAATGAGAAGGACATTACTGTTTGGTTCCCAGTAAAACAGGAACACCAATTAAAATTTGGCTGCCTTGGATTATTTAGTGTTAATTATTTTATCAAGAAACCCAATTTAGTAATTTCATACATAATAAAATTAATTGCTGTCCTGGTACAATATTAAATATATTTTTTTCTGTCCCTGGTGAAAAAGTTTTTCTTTATTGAGCTGGAGGTTCAAATCATTGATGAGGCTGCACTATTTATGTCCACAAGTTTATTTTTATTCTGAACTTCCCTTTTTCCTACGGCAACTTGAATGCAAGACTATGAAGTTTGATGCTGTCAATTGTGCTCAACTTCGTGGAATGTCAATAATTCGTCTGCTTTGTGATTATTCTATTATTGTTATTAAAGAGGTACTAAAATAGACGGCTTAAATTGACCGACTCATCGGGTGAAGACCCATTTTGGTCCCAATTATTGGGTACTTTTTAATAGTTTATAGTAGAAAATAAAAATAACATCGGGAAACTAGTACGTTCAAAGGACATAGACTTAACTAAGCACAATCGTGAATTTTCATGGCGGATCAACTGCAAACCATTCATTTTCATTCTCCTCTCGTCGATTTTCTTGATTTCCATTACCTATTGTACTTATCACTCATTTCATCTCTTTGATTAGTAACGAACTCTTAAACTTTGGCTCATTATCTAAAGAGTAATGATATTCACCATCACTGGAGTTACAACCTCAGTCTAGACGATTCTAAATGATAGGTTAAATGAAATGTGAAATTAAATTACTTATCTAAAATATATGGCACACAAGAAGTCATATAAAAGTCATTGAATTGTTATATAGAAGTTCAAAAGTCGAAAATGTTTTACTTGGTCTATTAACATAACCATGTTATGAAAGTTTGGGCCTACCAAAAGAAATTATTCTATTACTTCCCTGGGGCCCATCTTGATATATAATTCTCAATTATGCTAAGAAATACAAGTAGTTTATTTTCTTTCCTTAAAATAAACAAAATCTTAATCATTAGTCCATCATATGTACAAAAATTGTTGGTTAATATTTTACATCGTTAGGTCAAATGTTGCCTTTTTAATTTTTTATTACTTAATACATATTTAACAAGCAAACCCTTTATTGTTGGCAATTAGATTTTTTATAATTAAGCTAATTATTAACTTACATTTTAAGAATCTATATTATGGACTTATTAAGCATTGAAAATTTGACTTTTTTTTTAAAAAAAAAATCGATAATATGCAATTGCCTATAATAAATCATTTCCTTCCCTTGTATACTTATTTGTTGGAGTCGTGCTCCTTAATGCCGGGCCAAGCAGCTTTTTCCTATTTGCTATAGCATGATGATGTATAATATGAGATTATAATTTAATTGGTCCACTTATACGTATAAAAATGATATTTGCTTCTAAGTCAATATTGAGATCGAATTCTTTATTGTCAATAATAAAAATGATATATTACTAATGTCTTACTAAAGACGATAATGAATTAATGATAATTAACAAAAAAAAAAAATGTAAATCGTCATGTCTTGTTGAATTTTCATTGGCGCTCTAGATGGCTAAAACACTGTTTATCATCTAGGGCGTGTTTGTTCGGTCGTGTTTGAAATTCAATTAAAATTAAAAAAATTGACCATTATTAGGTCTCACTTGTCTAATAAAAGTCAATAATAAATGCTAGTTTTTCAATTTTAATCTCTACCGAACACGCCCCTAATACCTAATTAAGAAATTACAGTGCAATTATTGGGTGATGATGAGCGCATGATTAGCATTTCTAATTTGTTTAATTTGATTAATATTTACACTGTACTCAATGCGTGTGGACAAAAGGTTCCCTCCTGCTAGTGACGTGACACAGATATCATCACCCCTTTGGAATATTTCACAATCTTTTCAACTTAGGAACCCAAAATTAAAAGTAGGACTTAATAAATATTTTCATAACTTTCAGTTCTCTGTTTTTCTTTTTTTTAATAATTCGAATTGTATCGTGATTTAGTTAAGCCCTTGTTTGATTTAAATAAATATTATTTTTTTAATAAATTGTAATAAAAGTTGATGGAATGCGTCGTTAAAAAAAATATGGTTCTCACTAAAGTGTGTGTTTAAAATTAATTATTGACTTTTAATTAAATTTTAATCAATTTTTTAACTCAACTAAATATGGGCTAAATTTCTTGACCATTATTTTAGCAAAAATTACGATTATGATTGACGTCTCAATAAAGTCGTTCCTCGTGGCATCCCAAGCTAATCATTCTGTTGAATAATCAAAAGAAATTATCGTAAAATCAAGGTCTCAAGTGGGTTTGTGGTCATGCAAAACGAAATTGGTAAAGTGAAATATAATGTAATAGAAAAGCTAGAAGAAAGGTAGCAGCATCCGAAAAAGAAAAAGGCATATTTGATTTATATCGAAAGAAGAAACAGACAAAAGAACAATCTAAAAATTAAAATTTAGATTTTAATTTAAGTTAACAATTAATAATTAATTTTAATTACATATCACATTGAATTTCAAAATTTTTAATCACATATTTAATCAAATTTTATCAAAAACTACTAAAATTTTAATTTTAATCACCACCTATATCAAGCTTTTGAAGGTGGAGGACAGTGTCCTTGTTGCTTTTTGATCAGGCATTCTATCATATTTCCTTTTCCATCATTTCTCGATTAGGCAAAAGAGACAGTTACAATAGAAATTGGCATTGACGTTTCCTCGTACGACACACCTCCTCTGTACCTTGTTTACTACTCTTTCATTTTCACCTTAACCTTACGGTTTTAGGGCAATCTTTTTCATTTATATTTTTCAAGTACACTAACTGTTAAGGGTAAGGCTTAACTTTCTCTCCTCACAAAATTTTCATTTTATTAAGAAGAAAATCAAAAATCAAAACACAAAATTTAATTTTCTTTGTTTTAAATTTATTTATTAGTGAAAAACCAACACTGATTTCTCGTGCAAAGTGTTGGATAATGATGCCAATCGATCTTGTGTGGCGATGATGAAATGGGTTGCTAGCTCAAACTCTATATTTACAATTGTCTACTAAATTGATTGGCCCAAAACCCGATTTTTTAAGATTGCTATTTCAAGTTGTTATCCTTTTGAACTATGAAAACGCTTGAATCAAATATGAGATCAACGGTTGGCAATAAAGGTATAAATAAAAGCCTTAGTTGCCCCCATTAGGTCATATCTCTAACTGTCGTTTCTTGTTTTGTGCTTCTAGAATTCTCCTCTCTCGTTTGTCTTCTTCCAAGCATCTAGTTGAAAGTTTGTTCTTACTAGTATTCTCTTCGTGAGATTAAATACCTTGTGCAAGTGGTTGAGAGAGACAGTGATCGAATCTCAGTGGCATCCTTCAATTTGACAAGGGATTGACACTAGTTTCGTGGTTAGGATTTGATGGCCAAAAAAAACATACGATTTTGAGTCGGTAAAGTCTTTGGTACTCTTGTGTTGGTATCACACATCGTGTATTGAAAACTTAATTAATTGAATATATTTGATATTTTTGGTCAAGAAACTTATATTTTGTTTGAATTCGTTTTTCTAATACAGGAATAAAATAATCCAATTTTTTTTGCGTAGTATTGAATTAAAAATCATGTGGTCCCAAAATCTGTCTTACACTACATCAATTCGTCTTGTATCGATCCTTATTTGCACCAAGCCGTCTAATAAGTTGTAAATGGTTGTGGCAATACGAAATTAAACATGGCGTGTGAAAATAATAAAAGAGGGGCACGTGTGCAGCCGACTTTGGCACGTGAGATCTGGATATGAAAAAAGATATTGAGAAATCAATGATAGTATATGAGGAAGTTGGCCTATCAAGCGTGTGATGAAAGGGTGAGATTCATGTGATTATTTCACCCAAAAGACGATAGACAGGAGAAGAAGTTGGGCTGTCACTTATCAACCTTGTTTGTTGTTACAAAGTTTCACACACACAATCAGTGTTGAGTAGCAATTGAGCCTACAAAAGTTACAATCGAGACGTTCTCTTCTCTACAACTTTATCTCATGGAAACATAAATTAGAAATTTCGAATTTATTTTACATATTTTATGTCGATATATTACAAGGGGTTAGTTTATTGTACTAACTTACTCGAACAATTTTCATTTACTCTATAAGAAAATCAAAACAAACGTCGTTATAAAACAATCCTCGTGGTATGTATACGATACCACTTGGAAATGGTCATTTTCCCTAGAAAATGGATTTCATAAAGTCACGTAATTGAAGTGGTAGTTGGTGGTGAAGATAAGAAGAGGAGAACGAGACAAAGATTTAACGACCTAAATATAATTTTCAATTGAAAAATGTGTCGTGATCAAATTGACGTCATTTTCTTATTCTTGATCGTGAATTATTGGTCTAAATTAAAAAAAAAATTGCATTATATTCATGAAATTTCTGACACAATTTAATTATCCCGTTTCAGAAGGATAAAAAGATCTGAAATTGTGTGGTGAAGCAAAAAACACCTGTTGAACGAAAACTTTGTGAAATGGTTAAATGAAAACGTATTTTATTGGCATTACCAAACTGTAGATCAGTTATACTTGGCTTTCAAACCCCTACTCCCCGTACAAACCTAACCCACCCAGAGCCCTACCTTTCGCACGTGCCATCGTCTTATGATTTCAGAGAGCGTTTTCCAGCAAATTAGCTCACAATGTCTCCATTATGTATAGAAGGAGCAAGGGCAATATGGTCATACTAATAAAGCCTAACCAACAATGTTAAGGTCTTGTTTGAGCCATATTTTTTTCTCCTTAAAATGAAAAATATAATCGTTATTTATCATATCAACATTTAAATTCAAATTTTCTATCTATTGTGTAGGTCTCAATGGTGATTATATTTTTCATTCTCATTTTCAAAAAAGTTGGCTCAAACAGGGCCAAATTGTGAAACCTAATTATTTTCGTTGTGCGGAGCTAGTACGCAAATTGATTTAGAAATTTCATAACGAGCAATTTAAAAATCTCACGCTTATAATTTTGATTTTGCTCTAATTTATCTTATGAGAGTTTGTTTGGTACACATTTTGGGAGTAAGAATGCATTTTTATAGTTGATGTGATGGTAAACATATGGTTGAAAGGAAAAGTTGTTGATGTGATGAAAATATTATTTTATTAAATAATGTATAGTTGAAAATGAGTAGAAGAATGAGAATAAGAAAATTAATGTAGCTCAAAAAGAGATAAGAGGTTAGAGAAAATAGAATGCGACTTTCTATTTTGAACTTCTTTTTTTCATAATCGCTACACCCACAAAATAGGACGTAGTTTCACATTGACACGAACTTCTATAAATCTTACATTTTTTGTGTTTATTTTCTTTTTGTAATTTTATTGCTCCTGATGGTAGAATTATGATTTCTAATTCTCAACAACCGAATATTTGATAGGTTAGACGATCCATTACGTTATATATTAATATCATTACCGAGCACAAAACATGCATTTAGTGTGTGTTTGATAGATATTATTTTGGAAGAATATATTTTGGAATAGTAGATTGATGGAGAATGTGCGGTTGAAGAAGGAAAATTATTGATGTGATAAAAAATATTATTTTATTGAAAAATGTACGATAAAAAATGAGTAGAAAAAAGAGAATAAGAAATTTAATGTGCCTCATACAAGGCTTAATCTCAAATGGTAAACAAGAACCTTATTTCTTGTGAACTTAGGATAGGTGACTTTGTACTCGATGATTTTTATATTGTCTAAGTTGCAATAGTTAGTCGCCAATGGGCCTGCTTTGGTGATTCATTGCCAGCAAGAAGACAATATTCTTATCATTTGTTTAAACTCCTAACAAAAATTTAAATATGTAACGTGCGAAAGATATTCTATCTTATGAATTGTGTAATGTGTTCTGTTACACACTTTAATTCCACGAAATTTCTTGTTTATGGTTCAGAGGCACTCTACAAGATTATAGGACATACGTGTTGCCTATATTTAGACATAGGTATCTAGTTGAGTCTACATATGACTATTTAAAATTGTCTAAATGGTTCAACTAATATACTAAGAGCTCGTTTGGTAGAAATTAAAATTGGATTAAAATTGAAAAATTAACCGTTATTGTTGACATTTATTAGACGAGTGAGACCCAATAATGACTATATTTTCAATTTTAATTAGATTTTAATTGGTACCAAACGGGCTCTAAATATTTGTATAAGAATTTATGCAAAACTTCAAAGACGCACAATATCAATAATTGATTAGAAACTTGGTCGGCAAAGAGTAAATGATACAACTTATCCGTATTTAATTTTAGCTTTTTATTCTTTAATATCGTGTCTAAACAAATTGTTAGTCATCCAACTTATAATATTATTTAATTTTGATTACTAATTTTTTTTCTTTAAAGCGTTGACATATCTCAATTTGCTAAATCAAGAGAAATATTGATGTGATGATGGAACTCTACATAAACTTTTACGATTATAGAACTGATGACCTCCAAATTTGAACATTCAAACTCTTAATAGATCCCTTGCCACCTCATCGTTCACCTATGCCTTTCATGTACACTAGAACACCATTGACATGCAAAGGCCATTGTCCCAAGTTGAGGTTCAGGGAACGTTTGCACTATAATGATCACGTTACTTGTTGAATAATTATATAATAAGTACGAGAGAAATAAGTAAATATAATTTTGACCAGAGCTTGAATATTGCATACATTTTCTTTGATCAAACTTAGGGTATTTATATGGAATTAGAGTGTCGAGGTATTTATGAACTTTTGGACACATGCCGCTTCATACCGATGATTTTGTTTCTTTTATAACCATCATTGCACACGTGGGGCATTGTGTCCCTTGCCACATCACTCAAAAAATATTTTATTTTTCTACGATCTATTTAATTGGTGAAAGCATTGTAGAAAGAATAAAAGTGTTAGAAGATTTTCATCTTAGGAAGATCGTGTTGGCTTATACCCTAACTATCAAATTCAATTCGAAGGAAGAAACTAGAGGATTCCTCCAAAGCAGAGGCTCCATCCCTTTTTTCTTCGACTTGTGAGAAGATTGAACATCAGATCCATGCCCTTTGCCTTATTCGGAGGCTCGCCAGCCACCTTTCTGGGTACATCCTAATAAGTTGGAAATGCAACCTCATGAACATGTGCTATTGCGATCCATTATTAAACAACGCTTTCACATACTTTGAGTGTTGTTTACTGACTTTGGCGAGGTACATTTGGCTTGTGAGGAACCCTTGCGAGGTTCATGTGTAGAGCATGGCTTCCACTCGAAATGGAGTGATGTGGTAGATGTGTCTTATGTTGCCTTATTTTCCTACATGGCTTACACAAGACCTCCATGTGTTGAGGAGGCGTAACAAGAAATTTTATGTAGTAAAACTTCAAAAAAAAAACACATTAATATAAACTTATTGGTAACTTGGGGTGTAAAAACTCAAAACTAAAACACAATAGGGTAAAATACAAAAGAATAATGCTATATTATTAATAGAGATGCAATATGGATTAGGTGATAATAGGATCCCCTACTTCATTGTCCAATGTACTAAAGGCACAACATTCGGTTGACATTTAATAAGGGGACTCATAGTTACATAATCGATGATGAATCTCTGCTGATAATAGATGATTCTATTCAATACAAAATGCCCATTTTATCAAGCGATCATATCACTTTGTTGTCGCCCAACTTAATTATACTTTGTAATATTTCGTTTACCCTTTTTTTTTTCTCTCTTCATAAATTGCTAAATTATTTTCTAGACAAATGTTTCCCTTCACTCGTATTATGGAGAGGGGTAGTCTCGTCATTCCAAAATTGAGATTAATAATTCAGGTAAGTTATCTCTCTTCAGCGAATAATAATGATTGAACGGGTTCAAAAACAGACAGACAACACCTATTTAGATTTTTTTTTTCTTTTTCAAACTGTCCAATCACGTGTTGACACGTGTGTCCTTTATTTTTGAACCAATCTTTAAACATATTTGTCTACATAATTGGTCTTCAGCTGGGTCGAGAAAACCTGTCTTTTAAACTTTGTTTGCAAGTTGGGAAAAAAAAAAAAAAAAAGATATTGTATATCCGTGTGCGGGGTGGGGTTGTTGATCTTAAGAAGGCATCTTATTTCTTTATTTTAATGCTTTTGTTTTTGTTGGTCTCTCTTTCGAGAAGGCGATTGCAGAGAACAACAACTGTCTCAGTGCAAAGAGAAAACAAGGATAGAAAGAGAAAGATATAGAGAGAAACGACAGCCTCAGAAACATCAGACAGAGATATAGAGATAGCAAGGTATATGGACTGAGTAAGAAATTCAAAGGAGAAGAATTCGAGAGTTTAATTTTTTATTTTTTCGAATCCCACAGAAAAAGAAAACGATGTGTGAGAGCTTTGCATACTTTTACAACCTGCAACTATAAGAGGTATGTATGTCAGTATGTGTACAAACATGAATTGTTTAAACAAAAAATTTTGTGAACGACGGCAAAAGACTCATTTGATGCTTTCACTTTTACTCCTCACTTCCTTATTTATTCTTCTTTTTTTTGCTCTTCTATAATATTGTTTTTATTTTCTATGCTGTATTATACTTTTGATGAACAAAACTCGAAATTCTATAACGGGGTTTTCTTTTCTTGGATGGATCCGATGAAAAACTAAGTAGATAACAAGGAAGAAGGTGGGCAGTTGTTTGGGGGGGTAAAATGGACGTTATAATGAAGAAGAAGATACTGATATGGGAATAGCAGCTGCGTCACTCCCTTCTGTTACTTCTCATTCGAAAGGTCACAATTTAATTGAAATCTTGGATAAGGAAATATCACTCGAAATCTATGTCCCAAGAATTTCATCAAGGTATTTTCAGTTTCCCAAATGGATTCGAAAGATCACGACAAGAACAACACCACCAGCATCAACAACTCGTAGCGCAGCAGATCCGCCCGGATAAACTCAGAGTTCAAGGCTTTGAGCCTCCACCGCCATTGGTAGGTATGGAAGAAGAAGAATCCGGTGGACTTCCAGTGTATGAAACCGCAGGGATGTTGTCTGAAATGTTCAATTTTCCATCTGGTACAGCCACAGCTACAGAATTATTAGAGAACCAGATATCACAGAATTACCGGAATTCAAGACAAACTCCGCCTACCGGAGCCGCCTCTAGTGAGTGGTTTTCCAATCGGCAAGGGATGGTGGTGGGCGGTTTGGGGGATTCAAAAGAACAGACTGTAGTCAATGACACTGCTCATCATCACCACCACCAGAATCAGATTTCAGGCATTAATGCCGACTCTGCAGCAGCCATGCAGCTTTTCTTGATGAATCCACAACAGCAAAGGTCACCTTCACCATCTCACTCTCATCATCCTTCTCAGCCTTCTTCTTCGTCTACCCTCCACATGTTGCTTCCAAATCCTTCTTCTTCTTCCACTCTTCAAGCTTTCCACAACCAAGGAGGGGCTTTTAACGGCGTCGCATCCCGATTTACCTGGGTTCCAGACAGTGGCAATGAAACCAACCCTAATGAAATTCCGGGAGTTGTGGAAGGGCAAGGGCTTTCTTTGTCATTATCTTCTTCATTACAACACTTGGAAGCAACCAAGGCTGAGGAATTGAGAATTGGAGAAGGAGGGATGCTATTTTTTGGTCAAGGTGGAGGGTCAACTTCAACACCATACCAATTCAAGAATCTGGGTGGTGGCGTTGGTAATCAGCCACTGCATTTACAAGGGGAAGTGGGTCCGAACCACCAGCTACATGTCGGCTTAGGGTCTTCCTTTTCATCGGTCCATATGTTAAGGAATTCAAAGTACGCTAAGGCAGCCCAAGAATTATTGGAAGAATTTTGTAGTGTTGGTAGCACTCAATTCAAGAAGAACAAATTTGGTAAGCAGAAAAATACAAACCCTAGTTCCAATCCAAGTTTCTCCGGTGGTGGCGGTGGAAATTCATCATCTTCTTCAAAAGATCCTTCTCCATTATCAGCTGCTGATAGGCTCGAGCATCAGAGAAGGAAGGTTAAACTATTATCTATGCTTGATGAGGCATGTAATCAGTCACTCTCTCTCTTCTTAACTTCTTGCTCTATATCTCATCAAGGGCCAAATATTGTTATTAGTTTAGTGCATTCTTTCATAAAATCCACCATGGGACACATAAAATTATCCCAGAAATCATATATTTTTGGCAAGGTTGAATTTGTTTAATTTCTTAAAATATATTTGTATTCTTAAACCCAAAAATTTCCTTTTTTAATAGTGGTGGGGTATAATTAGGCCATATAGAATTTTCATTTGGTGAAACCACGAGAGACTAACACCCAACGCTGCTTACGTGTCCAGTAGGAAAAATGTTTCTATCTGCTGATTGGGAAGTTAGCCGCATCCTTGATCTTGTTTTACTGTTATATTACATGGATGAATTTCTCATTTTCTTGTCCCAGTTCTTATAAGTCAATCGATGTCCCATCAGTTGACTTGACAATTGATTTTCTTTCGATTAACATTTGATTATGCAAATAAACCTAGTCATATGTAGCAAATCTTGTTGTCTGTATTGGGAAAAAGAAGGCATAGAAATAGAGTGATGGACACATATTCTACATAAATATCAACAATCATTTCCCTGAACTACACTCTATTCAACAATTATTAAGTGCAATAATGATGATAAAGTCCACTTGTAATCTTGAATTATTTAGCTCAGCCAAACATCCCATAATCATTGATCTAGAACCATTTTTTGCAGGTGGATAAAAGATACAACCATTATTGCGAGCAAATGCAAATAGTGGTGAATTCTTTTGACATGGTGATGGGTTTTGGGGCGGCCGTTCCATACACATCTCTTGCACAGAAAGCCATGTCTCGCCATTTCCGGTGCCTGAAAGACGCCATAGCAGCACAACTGAAACACTGCTGTGAGCTATTAGGAGAAAAAGATGCTGCTGGTCTATCAGGAGTGACCAAAGGAGAGACTCCAAGGCTTAGAATTTTGGAACAAAGCCTTAGACAGCAAAGAGCATTTCATCAAATGGGAATGATGGAACAGGAAGCATGGAGACCCCAAAGAGGCTTGCCTGAACGCTCTGTCAACATTTTGAGAGCTTGGCTTTTTGAGCATTTTCTGCATCCGTACGTTTTTTCAGCTCTTTTTTCTTTCAACTAATTCGTTTTAACATAAATCTTTTTAACAAAAAGTTCATCACTAATAATTCATTATATTATTAGAGATTTCTATGATTAGACAATGCTTGATGCATTTCGACTTTTTCTTTTTCTTTTTTTCCCTTTCTTCTTGTGATCATCCTTAAGCTTCAAAGGTACAGAACTATATAACAGTGTTATTTCACGTTCTCTCGATCCTTTCAGTATTCTGTCTCAATTACATTGGCTTTCTAATTATTAATAGTAAAACGCATAAGATCCCATCGGTTTCTAGCTGACTTTTTATGACAACATGGAAAGGGCTATATTAACTAGCAGGCACTCGTAGTAGTGTTATCTTGATTCCACATTTCTACACATGATATACTTATAAGTTATAACTCGTCAAAGTCTCTCTCTAGGCTCTAGCATGGCCCCCTCCTCTAAGGTACTCTTGGTCGTTTTAGAAATAACACTATTTTCATAAATCAATATAGCTTCTATACAATGTATTTGGACTTGAACCTACACTTCTATGAATACAATATTCCTATATTTGGACTTGAACCTACACTTCTGTGAATACAGTATTCCTATATCCCTTTATGAATGCTAGTATATAATATACGGATGTTGTAAATGTTTAAAGAGGGGTGACTGGGCCTGCAGCTGTCCACTTTACTTCTGAATCTGCTGCAGTACAGTTTGCTGCAACTGATTATTATTTTTCCCTCTTAGATTGTCACGCCCATGCAGGAAAAAAAGTGAAGAAAGCTTTAGATCCAATTTACGGAACAACGTATAAAGCTTGCATCTCTTTATATGGTTTGGGTATGAATTCTGAATGTAATGTCCTTTTCTTTTCTGGTCTCTTTCTCAGGTATCCAAGCGATGCAGATAAGCATCTGTTGGCTCGACAGACTGGTCTATCAAGAAACCAGGTATTTTTTTTTCCCGTAATGACGTTTCTCTTTCACTTGCTGCATGACACAATTTTCATGAAACTTGTTTTATTTTGATATTAAAAACACGATTTCTTTTTTACTATTTTGAGAGAGAAAGCGAGAGATTTTGCATGAATTTGGAATTTTATTCTTCTTTCTGTTTAAGAAAAAGTAAGACTTTTTTTTATATTTCTTTTGTTTCATTGGATTCTTTCCCACAAAGAGAAATCTGAAATGGAGAGAAAAAAACCCTGTCAATATTAACAGCAGAAGCAAGTACGAGAGAGTGAGACATGAAAGTTTGCAGCTTTCAATCTTTCTTTATGTTCAAACAAAAAAATCTAGTCTCTCTTTCTCTCTCTTACGTCCACCACACATTGAAATCCACTCAAGATAAACAATAAATGAATTTGTACTGAATACACAAGATTTTTGCTAAATTTTTTCTTTCTAGTTTCTATCATTTCTCAGTTCTATAAAAGATCGAATTTTTGTGCATGTTTTAGCTACAATTAATGTAGTATCTTGCATACCACCCCTATAATGTAGTTATGAAAGTTGCCTGGTTTTGAATTTTCACTGATCTGACAATGAAGAGAGAAAATAAATCTTTATTCATGAAATTATGTAAGAATGTAAACTTTAATTACCCGTGATCCTTGAACAATTGTTGCATATTTTTTTAGGAAACATTAGAGATATTGAAGGTATTATGTAAGAACAATACACCAAAATCTTGTTTATATTATTGCTCTATAATCGACCCTACTTATTTCTTAGTAATAATATTGAATGACTCATCAGGGAAAATAACACAGTCAAAATCTTAAATTTTCTTTTTTACATTACATAGGCATCATTAATAATTACATCATTAAATTCCATGAAGTCATTGAATCTACCGGGGTTAGTCAATTGACGTGCAATCTTGACTCTTATGGTTTAATGATGGTGATTTTGTTTGTGTGTGTGTTTTCAGGTCTCAAACTGGTTCATTAATGCCAGGGTCCGTTTGTGGAAACCCATGGTAGAGGAGATGTATCAGCAAGAGGCCATAGAAGAAGAGGCAGAAGAGAGAGAGACTAATGCACAAACTTCAATGCAGACCAACACCACAATTGCTGCAGAGACAGCTGCTACTGCTTCTGCAATTACTCCATCAGGCAAAAGATCCCAAATCAATGAACCAGAAAACGACCCTTCATTCATTGCAATTAATACTCACTCTTCCTCGGAAAACCAGGCAAAACAACCCAACATAATGCCTGGTTCCGCCTCCGCCATGGCAGCGCAATCTTTTCCGGCAGCTGCGAGCCACCAATATGGGACTGCCAATACTGATTCTGGAAATGCTGATATTAATGAATCAACGCTTATAAGATTTGGGAAGAGTGCAGGTGACGTGTCACTCACACTAGGGCTACGTCATGCCGGAAACCTACCGGAGAACAGTCCCTTTTTAGTTAGAGACTTTGGAGGATGTTAGAGCTAAATTATACGGTGATTAAAATAAGAAAATCTTCGTCAGTTGGTCTGTATTTTGCTTAGTGGATTATTTTTGTTTTCTTCATTTCTCTAGACAAATACATAATTAAAAAGTAGAAATTAAGTAATTTTAGCAAGGTGTACGAAATTTATCATAATTGTATAGTTACAATATGATAATTATTATATTCTGGATGTTATAAATATACATAATACTCAATTTGAGGTGGTTGTTTGGGTCCAACGGGAGATAACGCGAGTCTAATGTTCATAAGTTAATTTCCAGGCATTATTTCTTGAAAAAAAAAATGGGAGACTGAAGGAATAAATTAAGTGGCTAATATTTTTTGAGAGTAGTTCAACCATTATATATATTGGTTACTGTATGCATATTTAACCAATGTTCGATTTTTCCTTAACATACTTCACGAGATTATGAAGCATCGAGTAACACCCATTTTGAAATTTGATTACCAGATTGAACTTTAGCTGGATTGTGAGATATCACGAATTCAATAAAATACGTTATAGTAAGGTTTACTATAATTAACTGAGTAGTGCTACTCATCCAGGGACTTATATCCCAACTAAAAAATAGGTACACATGGCAAACACTGTTTAGATAATAAAAAAATTTAAATATCATTCTTTTATTCTCTTAATTTAAATATGATTATATTTTCTTTTATAGGTACAAGTACATCTCTATGATTTTTTAGAAAATAATCAAGTACGGTATAATATGATTTAATTTTTTCTCTTTTTATTTCACAGTTAATTTATAATTTTCGAATACAATTAACTAAAACGTAATAAATAACAGGCGTGCAAATATTAATACAATTAGCTGACATAAATAAGAAAGATCTTACAGTATTGAAGCAGAAGGTAAATGCAGAATAATATCAACGAGAATTCCCTCGAGCTTACTCCTATATGTTTGTTTACTCAGATATAAGTTATCGGAGTTATTTGAATTTAAGAAAGTGTGTTATAGTCCAACACGACTTCTGCACTCTTATTGATTTTCTCTCTGATTCTTTTGCATATCTCACAATGAATCATACGGAATCACAATTTTCCTTTCAACTCCTAGTTAAAACATCACATTGAATGGTAACAGGGTTCT
>CAIGRO010028689.1:0-12224 GCA_903798355.1 Fraxinus baroniana
ACCGTCGACATAGACCCTGGTGCCAGTTAGTGCTTGAAATAGCTATAAAAGTGCGACATTTGTAGACTGTATTTTAGTACTCTTGGGACACTTGTTGGGCTCAGTACATGTCGGCCCATATTATCCTCATTTGGGCCCAGAATTCTTAAAATAATCTTGGGCCTTGTACAACTCAACCCTTTGTCTAAGCAGTACAATTGACGACTTATTATCTTGTCATCCTACAATCTAAGAGCATCTCCAGGACTATTCATAATAAACATTTTATGCGTGACAAGAACATTAAGTGAGGGTGTTTGGTGAGAATTAAAATTAAATTTTTAATAGATTGTGATAAAAAAAGTTTGAATGTGTGGTTAAAAAATTGGTGGATCGATAAAATATGTGGTTAATATTGATTGTTTGACTTTGACTTGGATTAAAATTAGATTTTAATCCGAACCAAGCATGAGCTAAATATCGAAAGTCAAAATTTTTGTACAGTCCAATAAACTCTCTATTTTGACGCTATTACTCATAATGAACATTTTATTTAACATAATATTTGATATGTCAATTGACCAATTAATTTAAGAGCTTGTTTGGTACAGTTTAAAATTCAATTAAAATTGAAAATATGACCGTTATTGGGTCTCACTCGTCTAATAAAAGTCAACAATAACAATTAGTTTTTCAATTTTAATCTCTACAGAACACGTCCTAAATGTGGTTTGAATAGTTTAAAGAAATAGAGTATTGAAATCTATAAGACTATAACTTATTAAATGTAATTACTGTACATTAAAAATAGAGAATGTGTTTTTGACTCTTTAAAGAGAAAAATTCACTCTATTTTAAAAAATTAAAATAAAGAGTCTTTCGAAGATACTCTAAGTAAACTGAAATCATTTATCACATTCTCTCTCAACTTGTTACATATACATCAAGATTTGTTTAATGAATTACATAACACAATCAACTTTTTCATTCATATCATATTATGTAATTCATTATGTACAAGTAGCAAAATCTTTTCAACAATTGATAACTTAATTAATTACCCTTATAATCAGAAAATAAAATAAATGTAATAATATCCCTACCCAAAAAACCAACTTTGTCACTTTCTTCTCCAGCTTACACTTTCCACCGTATGCATTGTTCAGCAGGCCTTGTTTTTTGCTTCCCAGCTTTCAATGGACATGGCGTCCGTACTGGCAGGACCATACAGTTGTACTGTAGACACAATGAGCTGCTCACTGGAATCGCAGCCACTGGAGTAATCTCCATTCCGGTCAAATAATTGTGCTGTAAATACAGTACATGCATACTGGCTGATAATAACTGGTCCACGAAGCAACCTGGGACTTCTCCGGTGAACTTGTTGTTGTTCAGATACAAGTTTTGGACTGTAGAGAATAATGGAGAAATCCAACCTGAAAACCGGTTGAAGCTGAGATCAACTGTTGGGATTGATACCTGATCGATTGGTTCAACGGGGCCGGAAAACTGATTTCTTTGCAGTTGAAGGCTGGTGAGTGGAAATGTGAATAACTTGCCCGGTATGCAGCCGGTGAATTGGTTCATACTGAGGTCAAGGAAGCTCAGCCGGTCCAGACGGGCCAGCAGCCTGTCCACTGGGCCAGTCAGTCTGTTCCATGATAATGAAAGGTACTGGAGTGATGGAGGTAGGCCAAGTGGGGAAATGGAACCGGAAAGATCGTTGTGCTTGAGATCGAGCCGGGTTAGCGTCTGGGAAACAAACGGCGGGACTGAACCAGACAGCTTGTTGTAACATAGAATGACATTTAATAACGACGGTAGAGTTCCAATGGACCAGGGAATGCTACCGTAAAACTGATTGAAGCTAAGATCAAGCGTTTGTAGTCCCCGGAGCTTGCCCAGAGTAACCGGAATATCACCGGAGATGAAGTTCCTGCCGACAGCAAGAAACCTGAGATTTTTCAACTGAGACAGAGTTTGAGGCAGAGACCCAATGATCCGACCTGGAACTATAGTAAACTCTGTGAGAGCTGACAGTTTCCCAATCGCCGGGTCTATCCGACCCGTTAAACCGGGAGACCCGGCTCGTGGATCACCAAGATTCAGAGCCATCACTCTATCTCCATCACAATAAACACCAGCAAAATTGCATGGATCTGCAGTGAAATCCCACGAAGCAAAATAATTCGACCCGGGCAAATCATCCAAACTCTTCCGGATCGACTGCAATGCCAAGTAATCAATCGGGTCCAAAATCGAACCCACCGGAAAACTACATTCCAAAAGGACGAATATGAAATGCATCCAAAATATGAACCTATAATCTCTCCTTTTCCTCAATAAACACCACATTTTAGGGGTGTAACCGAAAGAAAAATAAAACTTATACAAAGAGGTTTTATAAAGGAAAAGTGGAAAAATCAAGAAAATTGCATTGATTTTCATGCGATTTTCTTGAATTTGGGCTAGTGGAACTGTCGAAGGGAGAAAGGTGGAGAAAATTGAGAATGCAGTGACCGGTTTAGATGAGGACACCGTGACGGTTTGGTTGTCGCCACCCCATAAATTTGACGAATGATTATTTTTTTTGGGTTTATTGGAATATATTGACTGAAAGTTAAATTTGGGGTGGTGGAGGGGATGAATTTTGGAGGCATGCATTTAAATGTCACCTCTAATGTATTGATGCCAAGAAAGAAGCCAAAGAAGGGTAAAATGGGAAGAGGGGAAAAGACGGTTTGGGGCGGAGCAGCGGCAGTGGCGATGAAAGCTGGAGCCTGGTGGTTAGATTAAGTTTTGGTCACCCTCTGTGCTTGGTGTCCAAGACGATACTTGCTCTCATTTGTCTTGAGTACTTTCAATCACTGTGATTCAGCACATTTCGAAAAAAACAAGGAAATACTGAATTCGAGTTGTATTTTAGTTCTAACCACAACTAATCTATAGATTATTTCAATAATAGTCGGTTCGAACTTTCACCGAGTTTCATCCAATTTTTATCTTAATCATGGATGGATCACACAACTTCTTACACATAAATAGTGACAACAGCCCTACAAAGACTCGTAGGAGTAGGTATGACGGTATTCCTCAACACAACTAAAGAATTGTGTATGACATACCAACTAGGCCACAATTACAAATTGTTCATTTGTTTCAGAATCGATCTCGTGACGCTTTTAACTTGCTTCTAACCTTAATTGAGATTTTTGCAATTCAAGAACTTCTTAGTAAACATTTATTTTGTAGAAAGTTTATATCAATCATATTTTGATCCATGTCCAAATTGGAGTAATCATATTGCTTTACTATTTGGGTTTTGTAGATATGATAACTCCAATAGGAAAGAATCCCAACCCCCTCAAATGGTCCTATCGATGGGAGTAATTGCAAGATGATGTGTTTTATTTCACCAACCCCAACCACCCTCCTAGCCTCTCATCATTTTTAGAGGTGGAGAATTATTATTATTATTTTTTCCCGAAAAAAGTAGAATTAAAAGAACGCGTCTTATTATTTATATTCTTTCAGTAGTTATCCTTTTTTTTTTTTTTTACAAGGCTAATATTATATTTATTACTAATATGATAAATTGCTTATAATTTTCGTTACAACTTACAAGAGAGCGTCCTTGATTTGTATCGAATTAGTATATATATAGTTTAGGTATGTTGTCTCTTTCATCCAGACATGTGTATTACTTTTCATTACTCTAAGGTGACCACCTCCATGCATATGTACTTGTCATGTTTCTCGAAGTTAAGAATGATAGTTATGTACACACACATTCTTTATGTCTATTTCATTTCGAGTTAAGAAAGAAGTCGAAACACATTTGATTACTTTTAACACACTCTTTACCGTAGTTCATTTTAAACAAGATAAGCAAGTCATTTCGAGTTAATCGAGTTAAAAAAGGAGTCAAAACTCATTCGATTATCTTAACAACCTTTGCCGTAGTTCATTTTAAACAAGATAATCAAGTCATATGCTCGCTACCATGTAAGCCATGGGAGTACGAGTAATCGAATTATTCGAGTTTGACAAGTGAAAAAGAACTTTTTTTGCAATCTTGAAATGTTTATCTAATGCTAGAAATTAACTGTATTAAGAGTACATTACTGGCCAAATTTCTGAATAAATTAAAATAATTTAAAAGGAAAAATGATAAAGAGTACATTACTGGCCAAATTTCTGAATAAATTAAAATAATTTAGAAGGAAAAATGATAAAGAGTAATTTAAAGTAGTTGTAAAAGCCCATAAAATGGAAATCTCTGCAGGGACATTAGGAAATGCATTATGCATGCACAAGTGGATGTGAAAATAGTTACAAGAAGTTGTCAATCTTGCTTTGACACATCTACATAAACAATAAATGTAATAAAAAAGTGACTAATTATAATTGAAAATTGCAAAATTTTCGCATATTAGTAGATCTATTAGACTCTATCGACTTATTCAGTTTGTCATCACTTTTTCGGTACCAGGGGTGAAGAAAGAAAACGAAAAAAAAAATTATAAAACTCAATTAAATGAAAAAAGACCAATTAAGAGGAGAACACAGATTGAATTAATAACTAAATGTAGACATTGATTTGTAAGCAAACAATGAAATGTAGAAGCCGTAAAATGCATAGAGATCAGGCAACACACTCAGCTGGGCTGACTCTACTGATCTTTCTGACATTCCATATGTGAAATTTTTAGAACTATATATAACAGAATCTAGCAGTCAAAGCGGCTAAATAACAAGAAAAAGCATTCTAACTCGTTGGCTTTCGACCTATTGTTTCCATAGCAGGGCGACATCTGGCACTTTTTCTATTAATGGAACCGTCCCTCCGGCCTGCAGAATTTGCTGTTCCAGCTGCATTTAACACAGGGAAGTTCAAAAGCAGATTCAAAAACCTCCTTGGTTAAACATGTGGATAAATTATCAATACTGGACTAGACAGACTGGGAAAACCTTGAAAAGGCACCTAAATTGTTTGAGCAGCATCTGGCTTTAAGGTGATAAGATGATCCCTCAACTTTTATCAAGACTCAAGACAACAAGGTAATAATATCACCATCCATTGAATTATTCTTATCTCGACTTCTTTCTTAAGAAGTTGATCGATACTTCTGTAAAAGCTTAACCTACACAAGCCTGTGTATATCCATCAATTTCTCATTGGGATTAAAGTTGCATAGGCTCTAGACTCCTCTATATATCATACTAATTTTGTGTGCAAGAGGCTTCATTATGCGCAGATACTTGAATAACTACGATTGACAAATTCCGGTTGATTATTGTTAAATTTGCTTATTACTTATGGTTAACTTTCAGAATGAATTCATTTTAGATTATATAGAAGTTCACCATAAAGTAATACTCACCCTTATCAAAGTTTCCAGCTTGTTCTTCACAAGATAGAATTCCTGTTTTACCATGTTGAGAAATCTTGAGCACCTGTCAAAATTCCTCTGTTTAGCCGATACAACATTCTATAATGTGAGAAAGTGACTTCTAAGCACCGGTCGTGTTGTTTCAGAAAAAAGCTGTCCGGGATATAACTATAATATCATAAAGTTCACTTATAAGTAAATAAGTCAATGTTTAAAAAATTAATTAAGTTTTTTATTGGTTAAAGTAGGAAATAATTACTTATTTTGCAAGTATAGCAAGAGTTTCTTTCCAAATAAGTAAGTTTTTGTACTTAAAAGAAAAGAAAATGTAACATATCCAAATACATTTGGAGAAAAAAGTTACATAAAAGTAACTTTTACTTGCTTTTAAGCTTAGCCGATATGCTTGCAGTCTCCTATAGCCAAAAAAAGGTTGGAGACAAATTAAAAAGAAATTGTACATCTCTAGCCCCAATGATTTGCATTTGCTGACTACTGAGTAGTAATGATAGAGGTTACTAGGTAAACCGTAAACACATCGTGACTATTTCCGTACTGATAATCACGACCAATGCTTAGAAAGGCTCAATCACATACAATCAAAATCATTCAAAATAATACAACGATTTTAAGTAAGTCTCAATGCATATCCAAAGGTTGTTTTCATCCAGTTCCGTGCACTATTCCATTTTCTTAGTTTGAACTATATGAAATTTACCATCTGGATTCAGATGAGGAAGAGTTGGCTCAAAATGGACAATATTAATCCAGTTCCTTCCAGAGGTTTTAGAATTCGTGATTTTGTGTAAATGATATACTTTGATCTTTTCTGATTTTGCAGGCACGGTTGTAGCACTGCAAATGGGTTTGATGCTTTTAGTATGGACATTTTTCTTCTAGTTAGAACTAGATCGAAAAAACACAACATTGAAGATTTTGCTAAATACTAAATACCCACGTTCTATTTTATGTGTAACTCAAATAAAATATATGGCCACATCTAAGTTCATATTAAGTGAGCAAAATATGGACCAGCCGAGCCTTACAGATCAATTCTTTCATAATGCTTACTTCAAATAGCACTTAGATAAACATTTATGACATGAAAGTATGGAACACGATTATGAATTCAGTCGACTCACCCGTCAAGATTCTTCTCCTCACAAAAGTTTCTGAAGGCAACACATGCATTCTTAACTCTTTGTGCACCTACACTGTTATGTCAAAAAAACACAAACAAAACTCACAAAGAAGAACAACTCAAACAAAAAATTGATTTTTGACCATTGATTTTTGACCTGATCATTCACTTCCAATTAAAACCTCATCCAGATTACTTCCTCTTAACAAAACATTAGCTTTTCTTATTGGCTATTTGACATTAATGGATAAGTAAATGACTTAAAAATGAGCAAATTAAACCCTAAAGTATCAAAATTTTGGATTTCAGTTAATGAAACAGTGAAACATTATAATAAAAAATTACCAAAGAAATAGCTTAATTTTCCACTAAAAATGCAGAATAAAAAATTGATACCTGGAGCTGCTACCCTTGAACTGGTGGACATAGCCATCAACCTTCTTAAAATCTACAACTTGCTGTTGACTATATAGTTGAAATAAAATTAAGAAAACGGAAGACAAAAAAATCAATTAATAAAACTGAAACACAAAATAAAATCCAAATTAGAGAAATTGAAACTGACAGAGAAGAAGCCAAATCATTCAGAAGTTTTTCAGAATCCTCAAAGAAAATTGAAACTACTTCAACAACAAATTCTGGGTTGCTGTCATCTTGCAATTTTTGCAGCTGTACATACTGATCGTCCAAATATTCCTTTTTTTAACACAAAAATAGAAAAAAAACCCATGTCAAAAAAATGTCAAATTGAACAAATAAAAAGACCCCACTTGAAAGTCATTCCTAAAAAGTTAATGAAAAAAAGAAGGAAAAATTATCATTAAAAAAGTAGCTACCTCACGAAACAGAGAAGTTATGAAGTCAACATATTGTTTCTGCAACTGTCCCACAATTTCCATCTGCTTTTGCTTAGATTGTTCAGTTTTCTCGTACACACAGCAGCTCAGATATATGGTCTTTTTGTTTGTGTCTGTCCTAAACGTAAGTTTCAAATTGCAGATATACCCAACCCAAGTGAATGTAAAATAATTTATTCCGTGTGTTTAGGAAAGAAAGTTGAAAAGGATTAGAATGGTATGAATTAACTGTGGGATTAAAACCTAAGCATTCACTTACCAGACCAGAGATTAGTGAAATTTTATGGTGATTAAGGATTTTAAATATCTTTCCTTAAACAGATAAGCTCGACCAATTCACACCTCGTACTTTCCGTTTAATATTCTGTCAAAAACATTATTTATTACCAAATTGGCTACGCCACTTAATTTTTGCCTTCTTTCTTTCTTTCACCTTTTTTTGTTTTTTCTGAAATAGAGTTTTCCATTATGTAATTGATGGTTACGTGTTTATTGTTAAGTTGTTAAATCTAATTATTGTTATTGTGCACTCGAATCGATATTTCGTTAAAGATAATGTTAGAATTTCACAATTGTAATTTTATTTTGCTTTAAAAATATGGAGTTGCTATTTATGATTTTGTATTATTATGACAAAATAGAACGTACAGTTTTAATTTTTTTTTTCTCTAAATTTCTTTTCATTATAATTAATTATGTCTCACACTGAGACGAACTTCTATAAATTTTGCACTAATAAATTCACATTTACTGTATTACAAATGAACATATATACAACATAGACAGCAACTGTATAAGAGGATAGGGAAAAGTAGAAATCGTTCAATACATATTTTTGCTAGCAGCAAAAATATTAGGAAAAAACTACCTATTGAGTCTGACAAATCCAAAAAGGGATGTATAATTTAAATGTTTTTTTCATTTGTTTTTCCCTTCTTATGAAGCAGACAAATCGTTTGAGGTCTGTACACGGTCACGGTGGATTGGGAATTCAAAACACGGGGCGAATATAAACCCAGAAAAACTTCTAACAAGTGTCTTCTTTCACATCTCTTAAGGATTTCCATATACAGAATATACATGGCATGCCCCGCATGACTTGAAGTGAAATTCTTACGATAATTGAGCACAATCTAGAGACAACTTAAACCACAAGAAGCAATTAACCTGCAATTGGAAAAGTTGCATAATGGATTCACATAAATAAACAAAGCAGTATAAAGAGAAATGAGACGTTTTATAATTCTATCCGTGCTTACCTTCTTCAGAGAATTCAAATATGCCACCAATCCATTCATCGTCCTCGGGTTTTTCCTTCTCATTGGAATTACTGCTAGTGCCCTCCTCTTGATTATTTTCGACTTCAATTGACTGGTGGGGATCACGAATGTTTGGCTTATTACAGTAGCCTTCCTGAAAGAACTGCTCAAAATCTACTGCTTTCTCTGTCCCTGAAGACTTGTCAGCGTTCAGTAATGGGGTCTCATTCCCAGATGAGCATGATAGACTTGTGGTTGTGTTATTATCAACATGAAAATCTTATCTATGGGGGTGCTCGGGAGTTAAGGGCATAGAGGTCCTAGATCTCTGGTCCATTATGGAAGTCTTGATATCGATACTCAGTTCTCTTTCCTCGTTTTATTCACTCAGAGAACGGTTAATGTGCAGTTGAGACTTATCACTGTTCATGTGCTCCAAATCAAGCAAATTTTCAATTCGCCTTGATGATCCGGATAAAAATCTTGAGAAATGAGTTTGACCACAAAATATCAGAGTTGGATACACACACAGTTGAGCTCTTTTATTTTGAGAGATTTCTCAACGGTAATTTCTTGCTGTTAATAAATTCACTAGTATTCAGGGTGCTTGATCCGGCAAAAGAACTAGGTGAACTAAAGCATTAATAGAAGACTGAAAGGACTAACCTCCATCAGAGCTTTCAGTAGAACTAAATGATGGTGGTTCTGAATGACAGATAATACTTGCTTCATTAGTCTTCTCTCTAGGATCCGAAGACAGCGCATTAGAATATCTTCCCTCAATAGGCATTGATCTATATCAAACAACCAAGAAGAATACACAAAGAACATGAATAACATGTTTCAGGGGGTAGACTAAAGATAGAGGAGGGAGGGGAGTAATGAGTTTACTCGAAGAAAAGATACTTTTGAGAAATTCCTCATTTACTTAAAAAGTTGATAACTCATTTTTAAGAAACAGTTGTAATATTGCAGCAATACCACTTCAAATGTCCTAAAACTTCGTCCAGGACCACAATATAACAAACTATGTGATATGTAGGAAGCAAAAGACAGAGAACCAGTATGCGAACCATAGCTGAAAAAGTTACCAATCTAATCATATATATCAACCTTAAGTAGCGATTTCCATCAGTGTAAGAAAAGGCCAAATAAATTTACGAAACAGACAATTATCGTGAAGGTCAAGACAACACAAAAAATCGACTAAAAACACAAGATTTAACAAGAAAACATACGAACGCAATTACCTGTCCATCCAGGCAGTTCTCCAGACAGGGAAATGGTCAAATACTGGCAACAAATCCTTTTGTCTTACTTCAACTTCAAAAGAAGAAAACTTCTCAATTTCAAATTCCCCACCTGAATAACATTCCAATCTCGAAGGTTCCATCGCATGGAAATGTATCTAAAAATTCAAAATTGGAAACCAGCAAAACAGCACAAAATACAATGACATAAGTAATGCTATTAGAAGTACCTTAGACTTGTGTACCAAATAGAAGATAATATATAAATACCTCAGTCTTTTGCCATACTGATAACCTAGAGGAGTTTATTTTCACTTCAGCATTGGACAAGTACCAGTGTGATCTCTCGGAGGACGGCCACAATTCACTCTTGACTAGACTTTCCTTCTCATGGAAAACTGCTTTTGAGTCATCATCTATCTCAGGATCACTTTGTCCATCAAAGATGCTCCCAGAAATACTTTCCTCTCTTTCCAGATTATCCGATCTTCTACAGACATCCCACCATTGTATAGGTTCAGCTTTCACCTTTAATTCTTCATTTTGTGGTGGTACTTGTAGACCTGACCAGGTTTCTGCTTTGAACTCAATTACTTCAATCCCCGCAGATTACTGGAGTTCATGCTGAACCACAAAGCCTGATGGAGTGTAAACTAAGATGTGCTCTAAGGAACTAGTACTTGGTGGAACATTTGCAAAACTACTTGACTTGGAACTGTGGAAAATGACAGCAAGAGCTCCAGATGGCACGCATATCTTCCCTGCCATTGAAGAAGCAGCATTGCTTACTGAATTAAGCAAACCAGAGTCGCTGTTTTTTATCCGGCTGACCACAGAGAAGGTACAAGGAAGAGGCGGCGGTGAAGAAAATTTCTCATTTACAGCGAAAGATGAAGTAGGCCACCACAGTGGAGATGAAACAGGATACAAGATACCTTGGATATGAGAATGTAGAGATTGTATACTAGCATCTCCACCAAAAGGGGATATAACGAAAATATGGCAAGTCCCTTTTGATGAAACAATAGCAATCCACTGACTGTCATGACTAAAGCATATGTCTTGGATGACCTGCAGAATAAAAAGAGAGGCAACAAATTTCATGAATATAAGGGACCTCTTGGTAAAGGAAGATGATGATAATAATAATAATAACAATAACGAATAACCCTAGAGAAACTGACATATACTTACAGCTGTAGTTATTCCACGATGCAGCTTGTAGAGATGCACATATGAAGTGCTCCAATCATGGCCGCCTGATTCACTGTGCTTTTGAGAAGGTGTGATCTTGAAAATATTTATGTTGTTACCATGTACTGAAGCAGTGACCAGAAGGGTCCCCCTTTGATCAAAACACAAAGCAGATATTGGACTTGTATGAGCTCTAAACTGTGATATAATTTCTAAGGAAACAACATCCTTGACAACGACCTGCAATTGACAAATACAACCCGATAAAAGGATAATAATAATTCTGTCACACGAGAAAACCACAAATATTTAAGTTAAAGCATGGATAAAGGGGGAATTTACACATAAAAATACTTAAATTAATTTTTCAGTGAACCCAATTGTTCAATTAACTGAAAGGAATATTTTTGTATTGCAGCATTGGACTCACAACTCCAGCATCATCAGGTTCAGATGTTGCTAGCTTCCCACCTTTCCATCCAGGAGAACTAGAATCATCAGAAAGCAGCTCTGGGCAATACTTGGATAACGTTTTGTAGCCCATGTGCCCCAGGGTGAGTATCCCCGTTGCCAGTTGCTTGCTGGACTCCAATGCATAACGAGCCATCAGACTGCTGCCTGGAGATGTTGATGGACTCACACTAGATACCAGTTTCTTTGGACTCAACCTACCTGTGTTCAATAGAAATGGGCGACTAGGAGGATATGCCAACCATCTTGATCCCACGGCAATTGGACCATAGCCTNGAGAACAGTAAATTTCTTCTCAAGAGTAACAGTATCAATGCAGTATATCTGTTCAACGAAAGATAAACCTGTTATCATCAAATCATACACCCATAAGGGATTATACTTGGATCAACATGTTATCATCAGAATAAAACACTATTTAATAAGTAATCAAGGACCCAAAAACCCACAATACACAGAAACAATGGTGAAAAAAAAGGAAGAATGTGGAGGGAGGAAAAAGAAAGGCACATTTCAATCCAACAATTGGCTTTCTACACATGAGCTGCTGATTTATAGTGACTAATTTAGGAAAATATCTCAACAATTCACTTCACTTATTATTTTTATCTTTGAAGACAGCTTCCCTCTACTCTTGTAACTATATCTACAATTAACTGTTATTAAATTTTATCAGGAAA
>CAIGRO010028724.1:0-27810 GCA_903798355.1 Fraxinus baroniana
TCTTTGTTTTTTTGAAGAAGTTGGCGAAATGAAGTGAAGAGAGAAGTCCGTTGCGAAGAGATAAGTCGGTGAAGAGAGGAAATGAGGGGAAATGAAATCAGTTTAGGGTTTTACTTTTACCAGTTTTAGTTTGACAAATTTTTTATTTTTTATTTTTTTTAATTTAGGGGTCGGGTTGGGCGGTTTTTTTCGGGTTGGGTGGCTTAACCCATAACCCGACCCGACCCAACCCGACTAATTTAATCTTGCCAACCAACTCAACCCAAAAAAAAATTGGAAAAAACTGACCCAACCCCGATCGGATTAGGTTGGATCGGGCGAGTTGGGCGGGTTTTTGCCCACTCTTAATTGGGAGCTCCTATGCCAACACTTTTACTAGCAGTTTTGCAAATTAAGAGAAAAATGAAAATTGAAGGCTAAAATTTAAAGCAAAATAAAAACTATTTAAAGCTTTTCCTAATGATTTCAAGATCTATTGTCATACCGACATGACATATCTCATTTATAACATAAGCATATTGGTCCATCGCATTTTTCAAAACTAAGCAACCCAACGTGCTTGAATTTATATATTATTTTTTTTCCCAAACAATTTTGTGTATCAATTAAATATTATTGCATTTTTTCCTTCTTTAAAAGTAAATTGTCTCTAATCAATGCTTCTTGATTTGGTTCAAAATCCTTATGAAATCCATTGAACTAAGTAATATTTAAGGAATTTAGAGACACAAGTTCTCGAGTGTTCGCTTTCAAGCACTTACAAATGCATTGAACCATTTGTAGTGTTTTTTTCTTTTCTTTTAATTCGAGCATTTGGACTTTGGCCAAGGTGCATAATAAATGAACAAACTAAAGTTGAATCAATCCAATAGTGTAAAAACAACACCCGGAAATTGATGGAACATGGTCCTTCAATTACAACCCCGCATTTTCTTAGTATTACTTAAGACATATAGGGTCAATTTGACAAGATTTTTGAATAGTCAAAATTTCTTTTAGACAATAAAACTATTTTTGAGTATGTTTGAATAATTTTATGAAAATATTTTGTTTCACTAGAAAAACTTTTAAATAAAACTGGCTCAAAGTAGCTTTCTCAAGAAACTCTTCTACAAGAAGTAGAAATCCTGCTGAACAGGTTCGTAGTGATGTCAAAGTGCAGCTAGATGCCAAGTTGTCATGTTTGTGTACGCGGGTTTCGTTGGTCTTACCATTATAACCCCACGGCCCCAAAAATTAACATAATTAAAAATTTGTCCCTTTCCATCCTCGTCGGCCTTGGTCCATCACAAACATGCCAATGGGCCAAGACAAGCCACGTAAAATGTGGTTCGTGGCATCTCTATAACTGATCCCAAGAAGAATATGTTAGATATACATACGTGTTGTATAACTCGTTGAATATAAAAATTTCAATTATTTGAGTATAAATTTGGCAATATCCATCCATATGATGCACTAATAGACTGGTTTTTGTATTGAGCAAGTGTCTTCATATCCCTTTGTACTTTAGAAGTTCATGCACTAAAGTTTTCTACAGCTCCTTTGAACTCTGAATTGGGATGTTTCCAGCTTAAAGGTCTAATGGCATATTCATTAGACAAAGAGACTTGAGAATATTGAAAGGAAACAAACAAGTGTAGCCCATATATAGATGTGACCTTAGAGAATTTTATTTTTGACATTCTATGAATGTGGAAGTATTATGAGAGCTACTTATAATATTGTTTGGTTAATCTAAACTTCGACTTTATGTCCATATGATTAAAATAAAGTTTAGATTGACATATTCTATCAAGATATCTTAAAAACTCATTAATCGATACATAGAGATGGAACTAGAAGTGCATTTTACTGTGGACTAACATTAAAATTGGATTAGACTTTTGGGGTTGGTTAAGTTTTTCTAACCAATTTTATGAAGTAAAAAAGAAATTTTGCCCAATTTGTTGACATTCCATGAATGTGGATTTATTATTATAAGCTAATTATAATATTGTTTGGTTAATTTACACCTTTGAAAGAAACAAGACTTCATGCCTCTATGATTAAACTTAATTTTAGGTAGACATATTCGGTTAAGAAATCTTAAAAACTCATCGACTGATCAGGATTCAAGCGCGGTAGAAATTGATGAACAGTAAGATGATCGCATACTTTTTCAAAACGGACAGTACGTTAACGATTTGGACACAAGCTTGAATCGTTACAACTAACACTAACATTGGACTAGATTCTAGGGTAGGTTATTTTTTTTTTTTAAGTAAAAAAGAAATTTAGTCCAAATTTATGAAGCACAAGAATAAAAATTATTTTTGGTCCAAACTTTAGGTTGGACTATAGCGCAATTTGTTTACACTATAGGCCAGTCATGTCGATTTATCTCAACGATAATTAGCATGTTGAAATGGACAAGTGCATGTACAATAATTTTTCTGTCAATTTTTTTTTTTTTTTTTAAAGGAATTTTGTTAAGACATTGTTTTCAAGAATAAATCTTAACAACATTTTTGACAAGTAGACACATGGCATTGGTGGGGGGGGGCGCCTGCGGCGGGCCAAGTGGCTTGTTGTCAAACTTTTTTGTACAACTAGCATGGTTGTGTTTTCAAAGCACAAAACTTTTCTTTATCATATTTTTTTTTTCTTTTTGAGATAGAATACATAGCTCCTATTTGGTACCGCTAAAATTCTTATTAAAATCTAAATAAAGTGAACAATTAATTTTAATCTTACATTTCATATAACTTACGACTTTTCAACCACACATTCCACCAACTTTAATTAAGATTTTTCTAAAATTTTGGTTTTAATCTCTACCAAACAAGGATATATTCGAATAATTTATGTTTTCCCATGCAAACTAAAAAATAAAAAACTTAATTTCAAAGCAAACAAACAACTAAAATTCACATTGAAGCTAAGCAAATTATCTAATTATCTACAATTTCTTTTAAAACATTTAAAATTATCTACGATTACTTTTAGGGTCCGTTTGATTGGTAAATGTGGAAAGTAGGGGTGGACAAAGTCCCGAATCGAACCGGACCGAATGAAATCGAACTGTTCTTCATAAGTTAAATACCCGAATTGAGAATCGATGAGTTTGGGTCGAGTCTCGGATTTAGACCAAGAACACCAAGAACCGAAAAATCGAATAAGAATCGAAACTAAATAATTTTGTTAATTTTTTTATTGAATTAATTAAATTATTTTATTTTTTCTAAATAAATTAACAAATTAATTAAATAAATCAGATCATTTCATACTTTTAATTTTAAAGCCCAAATCATTTTAAAACTCATTAGACCATTTTTTGTATTTGTATGCATTGAATTAATGTTATTCGACAGCTAGTTATTTATATATTTTTTAATTGGGCTACGTTAACTTAGAAAAGTTACGAATGAAATGTCATTAATATCTACTTTTTGATATTTGTATGCATTGAATTAGTGTTATTCGACATCTAGTTATTTTTATATTTTTGAATTTGGCTACGTTAATTTGTAAAAGTTACAAATGAAATGTCATTAGTTATATTTATATAGTGTTGTTGTAAAAGTTAAAAAATTTAATTATTGTATGGAACCGAACTGACTAGCGACCAGCCCTAGTGGAAATGTTTTCAAATTCTATGTAAGTTGGAAAACAAAAATTCAAGTACCCCATAGGAATGCATTTTCTATGAAATTGGCTAAAAAAATAAAGTTTAAAGTGGTTGTGCCTTGAAATTCGAACTTCATTTTCACTTTTGTATCAAATAGTCAGAGTGGAAATTGAATTGTTCGGATTATGACATTTTTCATGAAATTTAAACCAATCAAACAAGCTCTTAGTACATTTAATCGCTAGAGTACAATACTAACTCGATCTAGACATTATCATAAATTAGATATCAAACAATAAGTGTCATGCTCATTCCAACTCGATGTCTCGACCCACAAATTTAAACATTTACATCGTCAAAAAAATAAACAAAGCACTACTATATTCACTATGCCTAGGATCTGGACGACAGGCTTACTCCAAGCTATGTTTAGTCAATGTCATAATCGTTTAGGAGTATATGAACCCTCAAGCTCATATGTTTGTCTATATATCAAACTTCTCTATTCAACTTTTCTTGTTATTTTAGCCATTATTTTTTTTTTTTTAATCTCTTTTTTGGGTAAATAGTTTAGCCAGCCATTTGCTTATAGTGCTACGATCTTTTGCATAGAAAGTGAGGTTGAACGTGAAGTAATCCTTCCTTTTTTTATCTTTAGTTTCGTTAAGTTTTGTTATTGAGATTGTATCTCCTTATTTACGGTTTCGCATTCAAAACTTGCTTCGAGCTCTCTTCTCATATGTACATCAATTCTTGGATAGAGTCGAGGAATCCAAACCTCCCACTAAGCATATGTAGAGAGCTAAAATCCTTACAATCAAAGACGGATCCACAACCAAATTACAAGTCGGGCTAGTACATTAAAAAGAAATAAACTTTCTACTAAAAAAAACTCAATGGGCTGGGGGCTGGACCCCCAGATCTGTCCCTACTTATGTCGTTTCTACTAAAATAAAAAGTCAGTCACTTTATACAAGATGAAAGAGCTACAATAAGTTTTAGATTTAAAATCATGTTGAAATTTATCTCTTTTTAACCTTTTTACAAGCAGCCTAATAAAATATTACGATTCTAACATTTATTTCATTTGGCTATCAAATTCTTTTTGTGTAAGATTCTTTTTTCACCATTCAAAGAATGAATGAATAAAAGTTGGGAATTCGATTCTTTTCTCATAATCGTCGCCAAAAACTCTAGTGTTTATTGTTTTACTATGTTTTGTTTTGTTTTGTTTGAAAGAAATCATTTGATTGTTGAAGTGTAGGATTCTTAATCATATATTTTAAAACTATGTTTGAAAGAAATCATTTGATTGTTGAAGTGTAGGATTCTTAATCATATATATTCGTATGGAAATAGTTGTAGAAAAAAATAAATAATGATTTTTTTTATATATATAAAACTATTGTTCACTTATTCCTAAATACTTCTATGACTTTACATTTTTATTCTAATATACGCATTTTTACATTTTTTTAACAATTGTAAGTAGCAAACTTTATCCATTGGTTTGTTCAAAGAAAAGCAAAAATTATAAATGTGGAAAACTGATCAATTCTGATAAAAGCAGATGCCGATTGCAGAGGTGAAATTGTAATTATTTCAGTGCACAAAAGTTAAGACAACTTTTGTGAAAAAGTTCCTAATTAGAGTCTCGGGTGGGTTGAGCCACGTTATTTTAGAATAATGTATTTTGAAATAGTAAATTGATAAAGAATGTGTGGTTGAAAAAGAAATAAAAGTTATTGATGTGATGAAAAATATTATTTTATTAAAAATTGTGTAGTTGAAAATGAGTAGAAAAATAAAAATAAAAATTTTAATGTTTACCAAACAGGGCCTCATTTTCTAAATTTTCTAAATCCGAGCTATGCACAGAACTTAATTTGATTAAAAATAAATAAATATATTGAAGTAAAAGGTGCGTTAAAGATTAAATTTATAAGCATGTTCGGTAGGGATTAAAATTCAATTAAAATTGAAAATATCGTCGTTATTGGACCTCACTCGTCTAATAAAAATCAACAATAACGATTAATTTTTCAATTTTAATCCATACCAAACATGCCTATATAAATAAATGTTGTCCCGTCTAACCACTTAAGTTTTTCCTCGAATTGCTCACCACTAAGCTTCACTGGAATTCAAATAACATTCTGAGAATGAGAATAATACGAGAGACAGGTCTGAAATTTGTTGTAGTAATTAATTGATGAAGAAGAAGAAAGTGCTTCAAAATAAGTTGCACATGTCTATACATAAATAATATCAATTACCCTTTACTATTTTTTTCATAATTTAATTAGAAAATGTAAATATTGTTACAACCTTGATTAGATTGAACAAATTGCAGCATCCCTTGATGTATTATTTCTTGACTCAGAAATCTGTTGAGATTTCTTGCAGTGAGCAATGGCTGCCTCTATTGAACGTTCAATCTCAGTGGCACTGCTACTCTTCTTGAGAAAATGTAATTCTTGAAAACCACTGGAATTAAACGAGGAAGAAGAAGACGAAGACGAAGTAATAGATGAAGAAAAAGACGAACACTTAGTTGCAGAGTGTCGATTGATAGCCCCGGAGAATGACCTCCTGCGGATACTATTATTATAATTCCCAACTCCCTCTATATCAGGGCTCTTCATTATAGAAGCTATTGACATTGTTGGGCATGAATATTTTCCAATACTCCCATATGGTTTTTGCCTTGTGAACTTAGTGTACTCGTTATTTGAAGATTTCTCAACTTTTGGCAAGTTTTCGGCTTCTAAATTGCATGCAGACTTGCTGAATAGAGATTTCAGATAAGCCCTTGAAGCCTTAAGCTTCTGAACAAGTATGGATTGCTTAATGAATTTCATCTTCTTGGACCAAGAATTCTTTGGATGCTGCTTATTGATGAAACTGCTTAATTCAGCAGACCATTCGAAGAAATTCTTGTCCGGGTTCAATTCACAACTCACTCTACAGGATTCCACTGCTGGGGAGCAAGTGATGAATAGTGTATTGTGATGATTCTCTTCTTTAAAGCCCTGTTTGGAGATCTCAAAGGCAGCGGTGGTGGTGGAGGTTTGGAGGAGGTTTTGAACCATTTGCAGCCGGGGAGGGCGGTGGAGAGGGAGGAGTTGGCCTTTGTAGAAGAGTTCGTCAGCCGAGGAAGTGGTGTTACCATTGTCTTTGCAAATGGAGGACATTTGGAACTCAAAATCTTTTCTTTGTGGGGAAGGATTTGAGGAGCAGTATGAAAAGCTCAAATCCATGTCTATGTACTCTTCTTCTTCATCATCGACATAAAAAAATGGTGAAGAATTTGTGGCCATTTCATCAAAATAGTTTTCGAGTGACTGAAGATGCTTATGGAGAGGTGATCTCTGTGAAGGTTAGGGGGTACTCTTTCAGTGCAGGGAATATAAGACGTATATATATACACACATATATGAATCGTGGGATAAGGTAAACCGCAAGTAAAATATCGTCTATTATACTGGCTAGTTTACTTTTTGAAAAGAACAAAAAACAGCACAAATGACTTAACCATGGAATACAAATTAAAAATTTAAAAGTGTACTCAGGATTTTTATAGGATTAGGTTTCCATTTGAGTCCAAAAACATTACTTTTTGAATCAGATAGTGAGAATTGGATAATGGTGGCATACTGCACACATCCACCACTCTGCAACAAAACTTAAATTGGAAATCAACCCATTCCTCGAAACCTGGTTTTTTTGAACCCATCTTAAGATCAATGGCAACAAATTAACAACCCTTTTGACCCCCTTTCTTTCAATTTTTAATATTTGGAATAATATTTTTTTGGAGAATGCGTGGTTTAAAAATAAGGAATTTTTTTCGATTTACGTGTAATATTATTTTCCGAAAAATTATTTGATTGAAAATAAGATGGAGCAGAAAAAATGAGAATGAGAAAGAGGGTCAAACAGGGGCTAACTATCACGATTCTCCTCATTGACACATGGCCATTTTCATTACCTTTTTACAGTTTTTGAGATCAATTTTAAACTTATTTGACCTTTTTACTTCTGATATAAATAACATTGAAAAATAATATGCTTACACACTTGGTACACAATTCTCTCACGTGTGTGGGCTAGACATTGGGCTCCACATACATGTGACATGGTTGTATACCAAGTATGTACAAGTAGCAATTTTGAATAACATTTTACTGAAAAATAAATATATCACTTGTGTGACAAGGTTTCCACAATGTCTTTTTGAGCCCATATTTAAAAAAGAAATGACAGAGTTTCTACAAGGTCTTTTTGAGTCCTTTTTTTTTTTTTAATGGAAATTACGCCACCTAACTTATTTTCAATAAATATTTAAACAATACTTTGTAAGATTTTTTTTTTTTTTTCAATAAAAACTGTAAAATCATAGTAAAAATAAAACATGACAATTAAATAAAAAAGGATAATAATTTAGGTAATTTAATTTACTTCAACAAACACGTCCTTACAATAATCTATTGATTAATCTAGAAATGCCTAAAATTTTGTCGATTGACCTTCCTCCCAAATACTCTCAATTGAGAATCATCTTTCTCCCAAAATCCCCCTAAAATATCTTTCACAAATTGATCTTTATTCATATCTCTCGCAAGTTGTAATCATTAGTAAGCATTACAAATCGTATAATGCCCAGACATTGAGACATTATAAGACCAAATTCTGACCTTCCATTTCTGAAATTGATTACCAGAATTGCAAACATTCAAATAACACATTTTGATTTAAAGATTTTATATTTGATTCAATGACAATTTATATACAACCAAATGCGAAATTTTGACAAATTTGTGAATGAAATAAAACGTATTGAAAAACATATTCAGTTATGTAATATAATCGCAAGATCTCGACTTCAAATTTGTAAATATTTTATCTAGATTTCATGAGTTCTCGCTCCCCGGTTGAGCGAAGAAACTACTGTGTATTTAAGCCATGGACGCCATTGATATCCTTTACACATCCTTAGTTTTTTAAATTTATTTTCTATTTTTGGAAGAGACATTAAATGTGATGCGTGAAGTGTGCATTATTAAAAAAAATTCCGTTACAAATTGTTATTTGGGGGAAAATAAATTTTTAAAAAAATGAATTTTTGAATAATGAAATTCGAACATGGACTTATTTTAAATCATTTCCCGTGGTTAGAGGGACCTATTTATTTTTATTAAATGTAGTCATTTTTCTAAATGAACTAACGAATAAAAAGACTCGAAGAGGAAGCAATTACACCCTCCTTACGCAATAAACGGTCATGAAAGGATGAACCGCATCTCAGACGGCCCCCACCTGCGCTGTCATGGGCAGTTTATGCCTCCAAGGGTACATGATGGAAGGTTACTTGTACACTTACACTTACCCAAGGACGAAATTCATATTTCAAGATTCGAACCCTTGACGCGGCAGCCTTCATAGCATGTTAGTTGCATATGATTAAACGAACATGGTCCAACAAGGCAGCTGATAGCATCTTTCCTCTTTGATCTCATATAACCATTCCAAACATACCCCTAAATCAGCCTCAAGTGGTTTTCTTAAATCTCATAAATACCATGTGTGGTCATTTTCCTGACTCCAAACACTAAAATTTGTTTACACAAGTTGCTGCTTTGGGAAAAACTAAAAAGATAAAAACAATCACTGAAAGTTGCCCAAAATGCATTTTAAATTGAGAAAAGCAGAAAAAGATGATAATATTTTTATTAAAGGAGGCAGTCAGACCTCTTGTCTGCACTTGGCCACTCTGGCTTCTTGCTGCTGTATAGTGAAACTGACATGTAATTCTGCTTCACAACTGAAAGTGGAAGTGCCTTTTCAATAGCATATCCAAAAGTGAAATTGAAGAAAAATCTTATGGAAAAAGCTTCCAAAAGCAACAGAGCAAGCATTCATATGGATTTGAGGTATTCAAAAGATGAATAACAATTCAAATCAATGACTGATTGTAACCCGAAAAATAGAAGGATGTAAAAGATAAAAACATCAACAATACTTACATTCTTCCCCAGTTACTCAATTATTAATCGAGATTAGAATGTATTTGGAAAAAGAATTACGCTTTGAGACAATAATTTGAAAATATACAATATAGCTTTTACTTGGTAAAAGAACATACAAGCATTCGAAAAAACTCTTTAAGCTTTACAAAGTTTCTTCGTCCGAAAAATGTTACCCAGGCATTATGTCTCGTCCAGGATTGCTATCTTAGATCATCAATGCATGAAAAAGAATGGTTGCTGCAAATAAATTATAAACAGGAGAAGTGATTGCGGATTACCCTCCATGGTTGCTTAAAATCATTTTCCCAGGGGGTAGTCTGTTTCATATTTATTTAAGATTTTTCGATTCCTTCAGTCACATCATATTCCCAATCACCAATTTCATCCATAGAATTGCCTCTGCTATGGTCCTCAAGTTCCAGCTGCAATTTTAACCTTGACAGTTCTGCCTCCATATCTGCAGCAGGCTTCTTTTGTTTTATTGTGAAAGAGTCTAGATTCTCGACCCGTGTGAGGTCTGGTACTTCGGAGGTCTGGTTGCGAGTTAATGATAGTCGACTTATGGGACTAAGCCCCATTAATGTCCCTCCACTATGTCCCTCATTTTCCGAAGTTGATTCCAGATTGAACTCTAGTTTGTCATTTGGAGACTGTCTTGGAGAAAGAAAAGGAATTTTTGGGGTCTTAACCTTAGGAGGAGTCTCTTCACTTGCAGTTGGGTTCTCAATTTCCAAAATAGGTCTCTCAATGGATTCAAATTCCTCTTTGATACTGTTAAGTCCCTCTAATAATTCATTCGCTCTTGAGTCACTTCTCCTGTATAAGAATGAGACATGTTTTCCCATTCAGATTTATATTGTACTCCACAAGGATGCTAGTGGTCTTGTAAGCACAATAAAATTCAGATGAAAGATAACACAACTCACCTTGAAACCTTGCCATCTTCCATGCAAACCTGTTTCTCTATGCTTTCTACTACGCTGAATGTGGTTAGAAACTGCAAATTTGAAACACCAACGACCCAGCAAAGAAAATAAACGAAAAGAATGGCCTTTTAGACTTACCCATTCAAAAGAAAATGAGACACTTCTGACTACCTGAGATAATTTATACCTTAGTCTCCATAGCCTGGTACTGTTCTTCAAGACTTCTCCTTGAATTAAGTTCTATTCTTTCCTCTTTCATAAAAGCTGTTGTTCCTAACCTGGCAGAATCTTATATTAATAGTGTGCTTCAAGTTGACATCAATATTCCGTAATTAAGTGATACCTTTTCAAATTCTCCACAAGCTTCCTAGTAGCGGAAATAGAAGGCCCCAACTCTTCCTGGTGAGTCCATGACATAATTGGAAGTAGAAAAACTAAAATATTTGTATCATTTATCGGCCAAATCTAATTGTTGTGACAATTAAGTATGTACCTTGTAGGTAGATAAAAGGCTTATAGCCAAGTTAATGAAGTACTCTTCGTGTTTCTCCAATTCCTCACTATACCATTTTAAAAACTTGACAATAAGTAAAACGAGGAATATAAAAAGATCAGGATGAAAATTATGCCCCTGTTTGGTACCCATTCATTTCTCATTCTCATTCTCATTCTTCATTTCAACCACACATTCTCCTAATAAAATAATATTACACACAAATCAAAAAAAATTCATCACTTTTCCACCACACATTCTTACATCAATCACTATTCCAAAAATTCTTTTCTACCCAAAATGGGTTTCAAACAGGGGCTAAAACATAGTATCAATATAACCCAATATACCAAAAACGAAACATTGACAATGTTTAGCCCCCGTTTGGCACCCATTCATTTCTCTTTCTCTTTCTCATTCTCATTCTCATTTTTCATTTCAACCACACATTCTCCTAATAAAATAATATTACACACAAATCAAAAAAAATTCATCACTTTTCCACCACACATTCTTACATCAATCACTATTCTAAAATTTTTTTTCAACCCAAAATGGGTTTCAAACAGGGGCTATGTTATATGTATATAACCTGGGAAGTATGGATACAAAAAGGTGACGTTGTTATGTCACGATGAGGGACGAGGATGCACTAAAGAATTTTCAAATACTATATTACATATATGTCTAGCATATCATGTACATCCCCTCATTCATAGGCCTTATGTATTTACATATACCAAATAATTTTGCCATCTTCGAAGAAAATTACAGTTAACTCCCATTTTATACCATATATAGTTCATTTTATATCATATAGTTGAGTGTCACAGAAGTGTCCAATATGTGTTCCATGTGTGTATACTAAAAGGTTGCTTATATTTTTTTATTTTTGACAGTCAAATGAGTGTCAAATATGTGTTTAAAGAGTATATGTGCGACATGGATATGACATGTAGAACTTGGAGAAGTGGCTTTCTCAAGACTGTCCATGATTCTTAAATGAAAAGAGGAGAGACGTGATGTTATCCTGTTGGTAACTTAGGCATTCTGATGAGAATTGATAGTTTAGAGATGACCTTAAAATTAGAGAAAGAAGAACCTACTTGACCAGCATCTCCTTTTGTTCAGTGTGTGAGGACTGGAAACTCCAAGTACGTTCAAGAAAATTAACAAAGCTGTTGCAAACATCTGCTTCTGCTCTATATGAATTAATAGACCTTGATAGCTCATCCTCCTGAATTTAGAATTATTGCTGGAAATAATTAGAGTACACAGTCGAATTTCATAATATGGGAGACTTGAGTAAATATATTCCAAGATATTAGTGAATGCATTTAACATTGGGCCAATCAAAGCTTGCAAACACTATTTTACCTTTAACTTGAAATGCTGAAGAATTTGATTACTAGCTTCGTCAAATTGATCTCTTTCTTCCCTGGCATTGTGAAGACGGGCATGTGCAGAACTCAAGGTAGTGTTAACCTGAAAAGAGACTCATTAGACATGACACAGTTTAGTCAAGATGGAATTATATACAATTATAATTTGAATGGCTAGATAGATATTTATAAAATTACAGAAATCTTGACCTCTAAATTATATGAAATTTCTGAATTTTATTTTTTTAACCTAAAGAGTGATGCCACAAACCCTTCACTCACAGTATTCACCTTTAAGAAGGTTTTTTAAATCTTAATATTTGCATGAAATTTCAAGCAAACGACACAACGGTGCTAATTCCAGATAATGCACTGAATAAGGCATTGAAATCCTATAGAACTAGAGAGGATCAATCATTCTAAGTTTTGATCTTATTGTCTATATCCTTGTCCTCAACTATTTCACATTATATCTAAGTGCAACCTATCATATAGCACGGAATATCACAACTAGATGTAGATGATGCAACAATGTGAAGACAAAAGTTCACTTTAACATCATTTCTCAAACAGACGGAGCTAGGAGAGAGAGAGAGAGAATATAAATACCTTTTTCAACTCTGCTTCTAGTTCATCTTTTCGTTTCTGAAGTGTTTCAATTTCAGCAACAAGGTCCTGGTAAAGGTCTATATACTTAACCATCTTGCATAACTCATCAACAGAATGAGATAAAGAGCAAGCAATCTAAGTACTGTGACTAAAACATCAGCAGCATGTATGTATTCGTGACAAATAAAGACCAACAAGCTAGCAACACACTTTAAAATACATTTTTCCAGAGTTCAGGCATTTCTCTTTTTCATCATTTTCAATTTAATGGGAAACGCACAATTTTTTTGTTTATAAGACCATTTCAGAGAAATTTCTATATCATGTTCAAGTCTTTCACTTATTGAATAGTGGCCTGTAAGTATCAGTTAAAACATCAACTAAAGCATCAAGTTTGTGCAAATAAAGGTTCTAATTACATGTACACGTACAACTTGGTGTAATGAAATAGAAGTTAGGAAATAAGTTTGCCATAACAGTTATATTAGGAGGTCAACTTAACAGAAGACATCAAATAATTAAAAATCAGAGGCTCACAATCAATTAATAATGGGACTCAGATGTGCCTCTTCCTTCTGACCATTTAGGAGTTAAAATATGTAGATTTCCCATAAACAAAAAAATTTGTTGAGTAACATTTTACCTTTTCAAGCTGGCTGACTTCACTAGCTTTGGCTATACGAAAACTAAGAGCCTCCTCTTTCTGTAATCTGTTTGCATAATGAATAAAATATTTAAGAGAAACATTAAAACTTGTCTGCTGAAATACATGTAGGAAGAAGTAGCAATATTTGAATTTGATCCAAAAGGTTAAATGTCTAGGATGACTACAAATGTCTTCTCTTCTAAATGTAAATAACCACCCAGCTTGAGGAAAAAATGTCTTCGTATAGATATTATTTCTTAAGATAAGAAATTATGGAAGTTTATTGATAGAAAAGGAGGACATATCTAAAGTGTGAGGACTCTCAGAAATGCAGAAAATGAAAACTACAAAAGAACTGCCTCTCAACCCCTTTGGTAAAATATAATCTTCTAGATAAGATACCAGTTGGGAACAAAAATAACACAGAAATTCTTATCCAGGAAGATTTACACGAACCTCTGATTTTAAAAAACTAGTCTTAGTGACTCTGTGAGAATCAAATAAATTGAAGTTATCCAATCATATGTCAGGTAAAATATTTTGTCATTGTCATTTAAAACTGTTCTTTATGTTAAAATTTTTTGAGCAATACATAGATCAGGAGGATGAATAAAGCCATCCAACCTCCATGTAATATGAGATTTATATTTGTATAATTCAGAACTTGAAAAAAATTATGGATTAAAAAATACAGCAAATGACAAAATCCATTTTAGGAGTAAACTGGTATCACTGGTCAAGCAAAGCAATTCGAGCTACAATCCTTATTTTAATTGTCACAAGATCAATCACAATGAGTGAAGAATGAGTGATCCTGCAGAACACGCAAATTCTAGGATACCTCATTAACACTGAACAAAGAGAGACTATAAACTTACCTTCTTAAATAGTTATTTGTTACAATAATCATTGGTAAAGATTGCTTTGACATAATAATCAAATGGCCGATATTTGATGACAAAAATATCTGGCAAACCTACCTTAATCTCAAACAGTACAAGATCCAACAATGGTTCCCAATAGTCCCCCAAAATTATTTGACATGATTTTTTCGTATTTTTTCACACTGTGAACGAGAAAATCCAAATTAGTTGAGCCATGATACCCTGCGTAGGTCCACTTGTGCTGTATAGTTTAAGGTTCACAATCATTACTTTATAGGTACTGAAGAAATAGTAAACCAAGATATATAACTTACAACGATTAATTATAATACATGGGGCCTTTAGTAATTCTGTTAGCTGCAAAAACTTCACATGCTAGTGATCTTGGGCCAGTAATATCACCCATATTGTTATAGTGCATCCCTGGAGTGATTGGAAGGAGGAGACCGTGCATATAGGGAAGATGAGGACAACTACACACCTGTGATCTGAAATGCGCTTTTCAGCTTTTGAGACAGAGCTTGCAAGAGATTCTGATAATACCTTTAGCTTATCAACCTACACAATGACTAAAGGAGATTAAGATAACAATAACAAGCATGAAGAAAGCAAAGAACATTACTCGACCAAGCTATGTGTAGTATGCGTATTTACCCCCACTTTGGGATCAAAGATAGAAATATCTACACAATATGATAATGATTTTTATCTTAAAACAATATGTTAAATACTATTTAACATATGGTTTTAAGATATGGCCACCAGCCAAAATTCAGTTCATTGGTGAATATTCCAAGGTTCTAATTGCATGGAGATTCTCTATTTTGATACTATACTTAAATTTTCATGACCATTCTTTCCAGACAAAAGGAATAGCATTCATCAGGTGATATACCTTTTGTGAATGAACTTTTGGAGTATCTCCATTCTTCAAGAATTTTTTCTGCAATAGGACCTCCTTCAATCTGGAACAAAATCTGATGTGTGCAAGTGCTTCTTTCAAAGTCTGAGAGAGTGAGAAAAAAATTGACTTCAGTGAGTTTAGAAATTTCACTCATTATCTTCTTCAAGTTACCAGCAGCTGGCCGAGAAAACAAGACAATTGAGATTGAAGATTAGAGTATTAAAAATTATTTGCTGAAGTGAGTTTAAATTCACTCATTTACAGCTTAGTCATTTTCCATTTCTTTAGACCCAAGGAGAGTAGCAAATTATTGGTCAGCATAATCTGAATGCCGTTTGATGAACACTTGTGTTCTATGTTATAACTAAAGCTTCACAGCACTAAGCATAAGGTCATGATCTTTGATAATAACAGGATTAGATGTTCAATAACCATTAAAATCATCTTATTTTGTTTCAAGCAGAGTGGCTGATAACTAGATGGGCCATTTTGAAGGAGACAACATATTTTATTTTATTTTTTGGACCTTTCCCAGTTTCCAGGAAACATTAAGTATGCATAAATCTTCTAAAACCCTGAAAGATATAAGGATTCCACGTAAGAAGCTAGTTTTGCAAATTATAGTGAGCACCGAAATATATGAGACGTTCAGTAACAACAAGGCATTAAAGATCAGAAGATGTGAGACTACTTCTGATTTCATCTACATAAAGGAGGTATGGAAGGCAAATTATTTACCTCAACACAATATAACCTATGCTGGAAGATATTTCCTTCTAAAATACAACTTCGAAATAAAAAGTTGAAAATATGGATTCATCAAGCTTGTAACTGATGCATCCATAAACTCTTGTCTTAGTTAGAACAGAAAATTCAAAAACAATGGCCGAATAACACCTAACCTCTGCTGACATCACAGATTCTTCGGATCCGCCTTTACTTAGGGGCAGCTGGTTTTTCATTTCATCTAGTTTTTGATGTATGTTTGAGACTTCAGAATCTATTCTGAGAATATAAGATATAAACAAAGAAATAATTGGAATTGTAATTTTACTCCAAGAGCAAAGGTGTAAACATGGGCATTACATACATAACTGTGTGCCACAAAAAAACATAAAACTCATACATAGGATCATTGTCTCAAATAGATTACTACTAATTCAAGGTCTTCAAAAGGAGAAACACTTCTTCCCAACTCCGCAACTGAAAGTATTAGGAAACGGTAACTTGAACACCAACACACCAACAGAGTACTAGATTCAAGTTCAATCCCCAGAAAGCATATGGGATAAATTGAAGTCACTTAATTGACTAACCCCTCCGTGTGTTGTTGTTTTAAAAATGGTTTCAAACATCTCTTTTTCCTTTGTGTCTCCCATTTTTTAAGAAAAAATCTTTTGCAAAGTTAATCATGAGTGTATAAAGTGCAGCAACGGAAGTTGAATCTTCTAAAAAAAGGGAAAATAAAAAAATAAAAAGCAAGAATATTATATAGAATAGCTTGAATAATAATCAATATGAGTTGTGTTTACAACAAGTCTTGCTTGTTCTTGTACAGGCATTGGAAGAAGAGGTAATATCCTAAATCCAGTAGAAAGTAAAAGATATTAATCTCCGAAAAGAAATGAAAACAAATAACCTATTTCTTATAGAAGTAGAAATCTTATCACCTAAATAATAAACTAATTGAATCCTACAAATAATGGGAATCCTAATTACCAATAACATTCATCCTAAAACAAGTAATAATTGATTTCTAATAGAATTATCCTACATCAGTTCCCCCACCTGAAAAAACTCATCCTCGAATGTGGTTGAAGAAGAAAAAAACATAATGAATCATGAGGAAAATACTTCAAAATTTCTACAGTAACTAATATGGAAGAAATGTCCATCTCTTAATGTGTTCTATAAACATTGGTATTCATCAATTGCATTGTTTGAAGTCAACTTTACTCCTATCTTGATTTTTTACCTCGCGGACACTTCCTACCTGATATTCCTTCATAAACAATGCATGGTTCAATATCTCATCCTTGAGTCTACTCACGATAGAGGCAACTAGTGTTATTCTCAATTCTTAATGCTTCTTATACAGAGAAATTGGCATGGGGACTCAGATCCATACAGTCCCTCATACATACGTAATTTATTGGCATTAGGATCGTAGAAAAGGTGAAGGAAATTTTTATTGTCAATTTGACAAGCCTCACCTTTGACTCCTTTATGATTAGGAAGTTTGGTTCCCTTTTCTTTGGTTAAGCATTTTGTAACTTCAACTTGTTCATTATCAGAGTACAACTTGAACTTGGGGTCTTCAATTGCTATTTCACCATAATGTTTTTCATCCTCGTGCTTGTATTCATTGTCAACTTTCATGTATCGGGTCTCAGGATTTCGACTTGTACATGTGTTTCTACCTCTATTGCAATGTGACCGTCGATAACATCCTATCATCTTGAAAGATATCTTTTCCAATCTCCTTATAAATGCTTCTCTCTCTGTTTACACAGGTATTCACAAATTACTTCATAAGTGCAAACAAAACAATCTTCTAGCGTACCACCAAAACATATATGTGTTACCTTTGAATCTACATTACAGTACAATGATTGTCCCCGAAGTATATGAAAATCGTCCATCTGCACTACCTTCCACACGATCTCATCTTTGTAGTATTTTTGAATAAAAAGTGAAATTTTGCATACCACCATATTTTGAAATTTTCGCTCTCCTTTAACTAGTCGAACTTGACAGCAGGATGAATACTTTTCCATATTCAAACTTGAAGCTTTTACAAATGTTGTGGATTCCATGTTCTCAATACTACCATGGTCTATGATAACCTTGCATACTTCGTTTTCGATTGTGCATCGTATTCTAAAAATCGTGTCACACTTCAAATTGGGCTACTTTATATCTCCCCTGGTAGATCGGCAAAATCTGAATCAACATGCTTGCGGTGGTCTTCTACCAAAGCAGGTAGCCATCCCCGGAGATTGTATCTGACTACAATGATGAACACAACTAAGGTCTGTCAAACATCTTGAAGAGCTTTGTCAACATGTCGAGCCATTGCTCGATGTTTTTGAACCTCAATTCGTTGTCAGTGGCTCGGAATCCATTGGTATTGACCTTGGCCATCTAGTCAGGTAAAAATCCTAGCTCTAATACCAATTTGGTGCAATAATGGAGGTTGAATCTTGTAAAACAAGAAAAAGCTAAAACGTTCAAGAATATTATATACTAATGAATATGAGCTATGTTACAACTAGTCTAGCCCTATTCTTATATAGGCATTGAAAGAATAGGTAATATCATAATTTTAGTAGAATAAGTCAAAGAAATTAATCTCTAGAAAGGAAAGGAAAAGAAAACAAATAACCTATTTCTAATAGAAGTAGGAATACTATCAACTATGATAATGAAACTAATTGAATCCTATAAATTATAGGAATCTTAGCTACCAATAATATTCAAATCCTAAAACTAGTAGCAATAACCGATTTCTAGTAGAATTGTTCTACATAATGTTGCACGAAAAGAGATCATATTTTGACCTGTGGTTAAACTTCCTCCTAGTAAACATGATAAATAGTCATATGAAAATCAGCAGCCAACCAAATGACAAGGTAAAATAATGGGAGTAGTAGGCTCTTTATGCTCAAACAAACACTTGTTTACTAAACAATTACAATAACAAAAAGATGCACCCTTCAATATATTTGGATAGAGTGAACATGTGTAGAATAGATCTTCTATGCTTGGAAACAGAACCTAAATAATAAAATATCATCGATAAATCTGAAATATGAATATTTAAGTTGAATATATTTTGAGATTTTTTTTTTTTTTATTTTTTTTTTTTTTTTGTATCATTAGCACTTGTAAGAGAAATTCTCAATGTAGAGATATAGCACAAATGAATGAACTTAGGTAGCGGTTCATGAATTGCTTTGAAAACACCTTAACAAGAACAAAATGTCCCAATTAATGAAATATGGAAGCTCTTGTGCAGGGTTTGAATCATCGTTGGATATTTCAGGGTGGGGCATATGAAGTTGGACATATTTTTAGAGTAAAAAACAAGGTAAATAATAAAAGATAATCTGATATTTCCACCCGTAGATGCTCGTCCAATAAGAAATTTAAACTTTTCTTCAACTGGAAAGAATAGGTTTTCACAATATAATATTTTGGGTTTGGTTTTTCCTTGCATTTCTGAAGTATTCCATGGCGTGATTTAAGAAGTAAGGTGCTAACATTCCACTCACCCCCCACCCTGTGTGCTATAACCTCTTTGATGAATTAATAAAATCAATAGGGATTAGGGGTCCATCCCTATACCTCACTGTAGACACATTTCTCTCTTGACATAAAGGAACTCAAATAATAAAATCACAGGAGGTATGCTCTTAACCACCTTACTGTCTCGACATTTACTTTCAATCCGGCTATAGCATCTTGTGCATATTGAAGTAGCTCTTCCCTCTTTGCCTGAAATTAAGAAAGGACAAAGGAAAATATCAACAAATGCTTCAATTTCTTAATTAAGCATCATGGTTGGTCATGCAAGTGAAATTATCAAAAGCATGCAGTTAAATAACCTTACCAGCACTTCATCATTGTAGATTGCGAAAGATTTTGCCAAATCTTGTAACTTGTTCATAATCACAGTATGAACTTCCTTCCTGCCCTCGAGACACATTCTGAATGCAAAACAGAGAAGAGGAGGGAAGGGTATGCATATTTAATTTTCACCAAGGCAGAAGCACAGAAAACTAGAAGCAACTTCAAAATCTTCATAATGATCAGTCATGCCCGCCCTTTAGGCCAGACCTTAGAAACTTCAAGATATTAAAGTAAATGACTAAAGTAAGAATCACCCAAATATCTCCAGAAGCAAAGAAATTTCCTCTTCATTAGGTTCTTCAAGAATCTGGGCCAGACAAAAGAGTCAGCTTGGTTTACCCCCATCGGTTAAAAAGAACAAATGGCAACTTAAATACTTAACTATACATGCAACTAGAAGGGAAAAAAACGAAGGAAATGATTTAATCATCCCCCCTATTAAATTATAAATCTAGTACAGAAAAGTAAGCTATATGGAGCACAAGGAAGAATGGAAGTTTTTTCATCTGAATACAGAAAATAAGAAATGGAAACAGCTGAGGTTATTCTTAATATGCTAAAACGAAGTTCAGAATCTAGAGGATGTGTCTTTAAGAAGAATGGACAGAGAGCCAGAGACAAGAAGAATCTAGTAGGGAAAGTTTTAAAATGATTGAGAAGCCCAAATGGCAACTGAAAACTGCTAAACTTACCATGGACAGTGTTATGCCCTCAAGGGCTTGACTGTGAAGGAAAACATCATTGAAGTACATTGGTTCTCCACCAAGATCCGGATCATAGTACAAAACCTGTCCATTATAATAACAAAATACACGTAAATGACTTATGCTAACATGGAGAGAACAAAAAGCCAAGAAAGATAGCATAGAATTATAGAAGAATCTTCAGATAGGGGAAGAGCATGTAAAATACTATCTAATAGTAGAAAAGGGCAATATCTGATGTAAGCTAATCGAATCTGAAAATTGAATAGGCTGTAGATTGCTTTTCAGGGGCACTCAAAGGATATGATTTTCTTGATTTTTATAGCCATAATGAATTTGAGTATCCGCTCATAACAATAGATGGAAACAAATCTGAGATTCCGATCAATTCAAAAGGTTCAGTTGGTTGATTATAAGCTAGACAGGTAGATAACTACTGAGCATTAATCATGAGGACTAAAATCATGGGCGTCGAGATTTTTTATTGTATTGCTTCAGCCTGCAATTGGTAGCCTAGAACTCTACATTTTTCAGGACAGTTTGACTGTGATTTTATCTTCTTTCTGAAAGATAATCTGAAATAGTTTAGAAATAGTGAGCATTGGTGGAAGACTGAGGTGACTCAAGTTCACCTCTGAAACTTGAATGACAGTGGCTAAATCACAAGAGACGAGAGTGTGATCTACGAGCTTCAATAGGCAATCACATTCGTTTAAAGAGCTTGTAATTCTTAAGAAATTTATATTTCAGAAAGAAAAATATGAGACACTTCAAACACCTACCACAGTTGGCTTTGCTGGAGGCTCATTTGATTCATTCGGCATATCAAGATGCTCAGTGTTGGCAGCTTCTTGTAGTCTCTCAATCTCTTTTAAGGAAACTAACCATCTTCTTAGTAACTGAACTCTTTCTGCCCCTCTGCAAGACACAGAAACTTCTTCCAATCTTTTCACCGCAAGCTTAAAGTTTTGGAAATTCCGAGCTGCCTACAATGCCATGCAATTAAAGTTTAAATATCTTTAACACCTTAAAATAATTATGACAAAATAATATTAATACATTACCGGCCAATCCCAAATCCAAATGAATACTCGTGTAAGCATATTCTTTAAGAAAATTTTAGTTAGGTTTATATAAACAATCAGGGAAATAAATTTGCCGATATAACATGTATATATACAGGATGAGAATTAAATAAATTGTACTAAGTCATCATCCATTGTCCACTGATGAAAAAGGATCTTAGAAGCTTCTCCCAACCTTAAAATGTGCTCTTAAAACTCTTTACTACCATGTAGATACATCGCATCTTAATTCAAGATTACACATTTTACAATTCTTTGTATTACATAGACCACATTCACCCTTGTAAAAATGAAAGTGATGATCAGGATCAAAGTATAGGTATGATTATATGTCTTAATTATGATTTCGATTTCAAGGATCAAAATCACAGCTGGAACTGGACATAGTCTTTCTTAGCTGCTATCAGTAGAAAAGATTTAATAAAGTAAAAAAAAAATCATAATTATTGCCTCCAATAATAAATAACTTTAGTATACAAGACCTCCTAAAAAAGAACTTGACTCTGTATGTGCATATGCATACATTAGAAAGTGAATCAAACCAGTGCAGGAAGTTCAGAAGCTTATTGATAATATGATTGTTGCAGATTTACTGGAGATATTATGCTATTAATTGGCATTCAACACATTTATTCAAGTAAAATGCATCTAATTATCAATAATTTTAGTGCACGCGAACACCTCGAACAGAATCGACTTGTTGTGCGCGTGTATGCATGTGATGTATACATCTAAAACACACACACACATATATATATATAATAAACACGCAGAGATTAAGATTGGTTGAATTACAATGCGGTCTTGCAATAACTTGGCGCCACCGGCGACGGCTTGACCGGCCTGTTGGACGACTGTGTCGGCGTAAATGCGGACGGTGCGAGTAAGATTACTGCTACCACCTTTTTCGACCGCTTTGTTTACCGCCGTTCGAAGCCACGACATATCCAAAATCTAAATGCACTGATTTGTATAATCGCTAAACAAATAAAGTCTTAAGTTTAGAGAAAAAACAAAAGAAGGAATAAACTGATGAAACAGAAGAAAGAGGAAGCTAAGATGAGCGTTAGGAACTTAGGGGAGTTCGAGTCTTATGCCTTTCGTTTCGCGCTCAACGGCCTTGCGAATTCCCACAAATACCCTCTGCTGCAATTTGGTCTGTGTATGACCTGTAATTTTATAGTCCCATCTCATTTATATAAACTTGTTTTATTTTTCACACGAATTAAAAATTTTTATTTAATATAATTAAAAAATTAATTTTACCAAAAACTTTCTAGTTTATCCTTATTTAATTATCAACATTTAGTAGCAAATTATTATTGAAAGTAATAAAGAAATTGAATGATTTAATTTTCAAGAAGCGGATATCTTTATATTTGAACAATTTTAAAATTAAATAGGAAAAAATGATTATAATTACACAAATTAAATAAGGCATATTAATAAATGAACAAAATAAAATATTTCCAATAAAGAAACGTAAGTATATAACTATTACAAGAAAATAAGGCAAGCTAGCCTATATAAATGAGACGGAGGCTAATATTTTCATTTATCCCTGAAAAAAAAAAAAAAGGCTTTTTGGTACATGAGTGAAGCATAATTTTTTTCATAATATCGTCCAATCTTTTGCAATCTTCCCAACCGAACATACTATCACCATGTTTTGCGGGAAGAATTGCATAGTATCTTTAGTCTCTGACCGGTCTTGCGACTCAACTACTTGACAATGAACAATCCTCTCGACAACGGATAACCATAAAGCTATTACCGTGAAATTGTTCTAACACTGTTGAATATTGTGTACTCGAAAAAATAAAATAAATAAATAAATAACCATCCAAATGAAGGGCAAAGGGAAATAAGAATTTAAGCTAAGCAACAACAAAGTACATATTTATTCATACAACATCCTAGGTTTATCATTACATAATGAGTTTTCCCATGCTTTTAACAATGAGCAGGCTATCACCTATTCTTCCAACAAAACTGGTGGGATCAAAGTTAAAAAAAAAAATGGTGATGATCACAAGAATACCGATATGGCCAAATCTGTCCAACATATCTAGCAGATGGAAGCAAATCATCACTACAAGTCATCAATGGAAGGCAAGGGCGTTTTCCAGTAATTCCATGAGTTATAGTCTTCCTGAACAGGCAAGCATGAATGTTATTACATGATGAAAGCTGATAAATATGTGACATTTTGTTGCATTAGTACCTGCTCGACCAGTGATGTTGGTGGGAACATGTCGTTTACCAGAGTGTGCAATGAAGTATATGACTTTACGTCAAGACTATTATTAATGGCTACCTCTCCCTGCAAGTATAAATACATTTATGGTTGAATGTAAAATAAATATATGTTTTTTCCAGTGAACATATAGTAAGCTTTAACTACCTTGGGGTTAATAATAAAGATCTTGCCCTTTGGGATCCCAATTTTCCGGTAACTGAGTTCATCAGTGTCTCGGTTTCCAAAACCGGCGTAAAACGGATTATAATCAGAAGGAAAAAGTGCTTTGATATCCTGCAAAATGGGTTCTTATAGACTTCAAAGAATCAACATATGTGGCAGAATAGTACGTGAAGCTTGGATCCCTGCTATAACATTTACCTCTAAACAGGCAATCTTGAATTCGTGAGGAGCCCTTCTTATTACTGCCACCGATTAAAATATTTCCGTCAGAGACACTAAAAATAAACCAAGATATCCCACTCATGAAAAAAAAATGTGTTGCCACATGCAAACAAATATTTGATGATGTGCATCAAGCCCTCAGCAGATGGGTAAGACGGCATCCTAGCAGCTGTTTCTAAATCCAAGTGAACTAGTCATTTATTCATACAACAACTCCAAAAAGCTCTAAAATGGAAACAAGCTCAAAAATAATAGCCATGAGGAAAGTCCTATATAGTTTCTTCTCTTCTCCATATGATTTTTCACCAAGGACTTTAAACTAGTATTTGCCTTTTAAAGTGAAGTTCTACACCAAGATAGAAACAACTGTAGTGACTAAGTGTGTGTTTGGATTTCATTATAATGTCCTTATAAGGAGATTACAATGAGAGAAATATTGATCCCACAAAATGTATGGATAGTGGGTAGTAGTTGTGAATGTGTGGTTAAAAATAAATTATAACTTATGAGGTTTCCCAAACATATAAGCAACAAATTCTTCATAAACTTTTTTTTGATAACCGTGGATTTTCGAGTCAGCTTGCTCGCACCTCGACTAATTCCACGGAGCCCTGAAGTTTACAGTAGGGTACTCACCTCAGTGGCCCTGAGAGGACTCAAACTGGTGACCATTGGGGAGCAAACCGAAGGTCTGACCAATTGAGCTACCCCTCAGGGTTGAAATTCTTCAAAAACTTACATGAGAGCAATGATATCTTTTAGGGGAAATTACATACCAACGCAATTCTAGTACAAGAAGCAAGTCCCCAACTTTCGTCATGCAGCAACTGATTCCCCAGACTTTCAATTTTGTAGCATGCAGGTCTCCAATGAACGGTTCTTGTCCAATTGGACATTAAAATTTCATGTGACACTCACATGACATTTCAACATCTAAATAGATGAAACCACACGTTTGGCACCCATGTGCCACAAAATCAAAGGGTTGGGGACCCAGTTGCTACAAAAATTAAAGGTTGGGACCCTCCTTGCTCTATTTAAAATAGGTTGGGGATCACATCAGTAATTCCCAATTTTTGGAAAAGTAAATTGAGCTTCCTGTCCAAATGATTAGCTGCAGTACATAAAATTCATTAACTTCTAATGCTGTGCATTACTAAACACTTCAACGAAGATAGTGAGCTAATGAGTGGTTCTCCAAGGAAATGAAACTCACCTTCTCGGTACAATGAAGGAAATAAGCCATCCGGGGAAATAACAACAGGTCCGATGGGTAAGCTTTTGCCATCCTGCAATCATTTGAACAAATTTCACTTGATGGAATTACATCTTCAACCAAATAATAGCATTAAAAAGTGGCACTAGTGGCTGCACTCGAATAAGATGGCTTAATAGCATTAGCCAGCAAAACCCAACTTTGAAATAAAGACAAGCAAATAAAAATGCTTAACAAATCACAAAGAGACCAAAGAAAATGAAAGAAAACGCAGGTTATATGGAAAATTTAAATACATGAAAACCATTTTATTGATTAAATATGAAATTTCCTTTAAAGCTTGAGAAAATACCATTATGTAACTTAGAAAGCCATTAGCACTCGAGGTCAGAGTAAGTATACCTGCTTAAGATTGAAAAGAAAACTTTTAGTCAAGTATGATTGAACAATTGCTCGTGCACTCAGAAACAATAACTGATACCCATTCTCCTGCAGTAAAATTGAAACATTTAAATATTCCTAATAAATGCCATGAAGAAATTCCGATAAAATATTAAAAACTACAGATATCTTGTAAGGTATGAACATCCAGGATCCACAAAATAACAGCAGTGGCATAAAATTGTCATCACGGAAACATCTAAATAATGAGAAGATAGGCACCCCGACTTGGAGTAGCAAAACAGAAGGATTAACAGATATTCACAGCTTGTGCAAAACTCAATGTTATATTAAATAATTGAACTCGGAAAAACGCACGGTCAAGGCTTGAGAAACGACGAGTATAGTCCCAGTTTATGCATGAGTCATGGACTCGTGAACCTTCTACTGTGCTTCAGTTGAGCCTAGTTAAAAAGGTTACGCATAAGTATAGGATTCAGAAGTTTCCACTCTTTTGACTAAATAATGGAACAACAAATTTAATATGAATCTTCTATTTAAACAATTTATGAAGCTACCAGCACTTGAGGAACCTGCTAAAGTAAAAGATATGATGGATATATATTCTTTTTTATTATGCAACAAAGTTTTGACTGTCCAAAACAATAGTAAAATTTATACAATTTTCTAGTTTACAGGGCACTTAATTGATGAAAAAGCATGAGCATTCCTATACATTAACTTCTGTTTTATTTTTCAATTTTCTGTCAGGAACTTATACATAGTTACTTCATGAATAAATTGTAAATTGCATAATGCGTGTATTTTATCCAAGAACACAGACTAGTGTATCGAAAATGCTGAATTAACATGATTTCCTTCACATCTCTAGGCAGTAGAAATTCATAATTTATTACAGCTCTTCCAAATGTATTCTCTCTCTTACATAATTCTCTCAGTGAGAGATCTTTTCCCTGGTTTAGGAGGCATCGCACCTCATACTGTGCCTCTAAAGACGTAGTCATACCAGACTACCTTCCAATACTAAGAAAAAAAAAATCATCTACTTTTTAACCAGATTATAACTACTATAGCAACTTGAGTTGGGCATCCAGAACTACATGGGATCGTATGCTCCATTAAAGAAGAAATCAATATGCGGTAAGTTCCTTATCTGAATCTAATTTGCAACATAATGTGTCTGTGAAACACTTGAACATAGTACGCTGTATATGCACCTTGGTGCTTTTTTAGGCTCTAGTTTACCAATACCATGGGCTCGTGTTTTCAGATGTAATGAACTTCAATCAGTTATTTCTTTTGAATAGAGATTTTATTTTATTGATTTCACCATTATTACATATGAGAAACTGTGGATTAAGAGCCCTCTTGTTTAGGCAGAATTCCAGTCAATACAAATGACATAAAGCAGACAATTGAAACAATTGATGTGATTACCTTTATTGCACAAAAGAGACGAGCTATTCCAGAATGCGTCCAGTCCTTCCCAACCAAAGGCATAAACTGGCCAAGGACATCAGACCTGAAATATAGAAATGCAACTGTGAGTCATAATCGGAAACAGACATTGACATTATGTTCTCACAACATTATCCTTGATTTGGAAAGCATATAGGACCAAGAACCAGTACACATCTCCCATCA
>CAIGRO010028743.1:0-12926 GCA_903798355.1 Fraxinus baroniana
CTGGGTTATTGGGTTAAAGTTTATTTAATGTTAATTGGGCCAGAATTTTGGGAAGCCCAATTGTCAAAATCACCCAATTAATTTTGATAAAGAATAATGGAAAGTCCAATTGTTCAAGTAATTTATTTTTTTTAACGGGTAATCGGTTCGGGGCGGGGCACCATTGCTAACTACAATACCCGCCCCTAAATAAAGCGGTTCATTAAAATCAAAATCATAACTTCTACATTGCACCACCAGTTCGATTTTTTTCGGCGCATTCGGTTCAGTTAACCGTGGTTTTCTATTTTAACGGTCCGAATTGTCATCCCTAATTTACATATCTAGTAGAACCACATATCCAATCACATTTTCATGCCAAAATTTATGCTAAAACGCTATAATTACATGATTTAATAAACATTAATTTATAGAATTATATGAAAAACTAATTTTATGCACAAATGAAGTACAAGCTCAAAATGCAAACAATCTTTTTCTGCGCCCTAAATCAACACCAAATTTTTCTAGCACCCGTTCTCGGAACACAGTGTTGCATAATCTGTGCCGAAGACATCGTCATGACAATTCGACGAAGGACCACAGGCTATAGCTGCACGCAAGAGCGTTGCATAACATGCAGATCATCACTGCATGAAATAGGGAAGCAACGACGATGCGGTGCAAGACCACGGCCCATAACCGCGGGTAGAAACGATGCACGTCACAGGAATGGTGAGTACCGCTACGCAAAGCAGATATGGTGCGTAGCCACTATGGTACTGAACGGTGTCTGCATAGTATCTTATAGGCCAAATGGTACTAAATCATAATAAAATATGACGCTTCAGTGGTGTGATAAATATGTGAGACTGTTGACTAGTTAGGGCTATGGGATTGTCGTTGAGGACGAAGGTGTCGTGACAGATTCTTTAAGGAGTGGTTGCTAGTGAGGTGAAGAATATTGGCAGTGGAATGGTTGATCGATGGCGGTTTGCATTAACGGTATGAGGTGGTGCTCTGGTGAGATTTGGGTGAGCAAGGGTGAGCGAGTTTCCAATTTGTTGGGTATGGATGGATATGGTTTTGCAAATGGTAGTCGTGATGGTGGTGGTGGAGAATAGAGTGGGGTGGGGTGAACGAGTATTTGTGACCAATTATTTGGGAATTATAGCCAATAAATTGGTTAATTTATGACCAATACATAATGTGTGATCGATAAATAGATAATTTGTGACCAAGTGACCTAAAAAATGTGAGATTGTGACTAAATTTGTATTCGTGACTGTGATTTGTTAAATTATGATCAATTAATTTGATAATTTGTGATAAAAAAAAAAATAACTTATGACCAATTGATTTTATAATCTGTGACCTTAAAACAAGTTGTAACTTATAAAATTTGTGATTTGTGGTCGGGAAAAAATACATGACCTTTTAATTTGATAATTTGTGATTTGTGATCGAAAAAATAATGCACGACTAATTAATTTGATAATTTGTGATTGATGAATAATCGTGACCTATGCGATTAGTAAGTAGCCATAAATTATATAGTATTGTGGCATTGATATATTTAATTAATAAAAGATTTTTAATTATCTATTTTAATTAATTAAATGTAATCATGACCTCATTTTTTAAAACATATTTGTTAATTTTGAAATTGTATTTTCTAACTACCTTAATTGTGTGTTGTTCCCATTATTATTTTTACCATACCGCTTGATATGGATCGTCAATTCCGTGCTCAAGGGTACTCTACCCAGCATGGAGAGTCCTAAATCCCAGATTAGCCTTCGACCTACATAATCAGCCATAGCTGTAATACCCTCAAATTTAGAAACAATACCCCCAAATTTAGAAACATCAATTTGGAAGCATTATCATTTCATTCTCTCTTAAAATACATAAATGCGGGAAAAGAATTAATTTTTCGTTGACATAATAAACATTAGTGACTTGTTATTTTAAAATAATTTGGGCTTAATAAAAATATAAGACAGTTAAATTGAGTATTAACTTTATTTTCAAAATGAATTCAATATTTAAATGTGATAATACCAAGTATGTGTCACCATTAGTCATCAGCTTGAATCTTCACCATCTGAAAATGGGAAGGTATAACGTGGAATGAGCTAACGCTCAGTAAGATAACCTCATACATATGATGCATGCTTATGATATGTATATGAATTACTTTACAATAAAAAAATATTTCTCAATACAAATCCACTTTTATTTCATTTATTTAAAAACCATAACATTGACATCGTGAGCTCACTTGGTGTATCATCTAGCCAATCAGAATGCAGTGGACAATTATTATTTGGAACTCGATTCGTCCTATCGGTAGTAACTCAAGGCGGTTAATATTAACATTATCATTGAACATTGAGCACTGGTCGGATGTTGCACTCTCACGCCCCATTTCTCACTCACACCTTTCATGACATAAACATACAATTCTTAACAAAACATTCGAGATATATTTCTTTAAATACATTTTTAACTCAAGACATTGGGAAACTTTTTATTCCTTGAAACTTCATCTATACTTGTAGATGTATTGTCATATATAAATATGTCATGAGAAGCATTAATGACATAAAATATAATAATCAAATATCATGTTCACATAAGGACAATTTAAATAACATTTTTATATATTTAATCATCCCATTTTCAATGATTCGAGAGACGACTTGTGGTGGCACAGACTTAGTATTATCACATTCAAGTATCGACTTGGTTTTGAAACTGAATTTAACATGAAATTTAATTATCTTATATTTTATTAAAATGTAATGTTTGTCATTTTGGGAAAAAAAAAAAAAAAAGCAAATCACTTTTCCGCATTTATGATTTTAAATAGAAAATTAATGATAATACTTCCCAAGTCCAGGGAAACGGACACGTGTCGCTTAAATCAGTAATCTGATTATTTGATTTTCTTTCCTTTTTCCTTTTTTATTATGTCATTGTATTTATATTCAAAGGCCAATGAAATTGGATGCAATGAATTTGCCTATATACGTCGTAATAAAATAATGGAATACTCGAAAAGAATTTATGTAATTTTCTTGTGAAATAGACTTGGTTAGTGTTGCCGTTGATGTATGAGTCTGACAAAGAAATAACACCAGTAGAAGCCTAGTAATATTCAATTGAACCCACTGTAGAGATACAACATCTGAAGTTTCCTATCTGTACATTAAGAAACAACACAGTCAACACTATAACGAGATTTTGTCTCTTCACTTATTCTTGAGATGATTAATGAATCTTACTACTTGAATTACAAATGTTGTCTCAACAAGTGATCACACAATATATTCTCCTACCTCCTTTTCATTCTTTTCTCTTTTGTTACTTGAAATGTTTCCTTAATTGCTTGCAGTTCCTTGATAACATCTCTACTGTCCATTCTTGCGTCTGGCAGCTCAGAAGAACATACAACTCCCATTCGAAGGACACGCACCAAGAGCTCCTCTGTCCTCATTTTGCTGCTATCACTCACTTGATCTGTCATTATTTGTCCATTTTCCTCTGTCATTAACATATCTTGATCGACAATTTCCATCACTAGATTAGGAAGGGATGTCTTAACATAGTAGTGGAGACTGGAATTTTCGGTGAACGTGCTGTTGGTAGGTCTCTTTCCAGTAAAGAGCTCGAGCAGGAGAATCCCGAAGCTATACATATCACCTTGTGTTGACACTCTTCCTCCCATGCCATATTCTGCAATCCATTAAGGTAGACCTTTTTGTTAAGGCCAAAACTATAATAAATTCCTTGTGTGTGGGATAACAGTATAATTTTACTTGGATATAAAGCTTAATAATGTGACAAACTAACCAATTCTTTCCCAGGAAAAATGAAATGAAATATAAAGAATAAATAGATGTACCTGGAGCAATATAGCCAATTGTTCCTCCAAATCCAATTGATCTGCCATTAGATGTACTCTCGGGGGGTGAAAGAAACTTCGCCAATCCAAAATCACTTAGGTGAGCACAAAGATCATCATCAAGAAGAATGTTGCTGGGCTTGAGATCACAGTGGATTATCGGTGTTTTACCATGATGGTGCAGGTAGTCCAAAGCCAAGGCAACATCAATTGCAATATTAAGCCTTAAGTGTAGGTTCAACTTCTTTAGGTCATCATGTTCAAGTGAAATTCGGTGTAACCATGTCTCCAAACTTCCCTTTGGCATGAACTCATAAACCAAAGCTTTGAAATCATTGCCTTCCAAATCTATGCTTGAGCAAGTAGTGATGATCTTGACAAGATTCCTATGGCGAAGGTTTCTTATAGCCTCGCATTCTGCCAAGAAACTCTTGGTGGCACCCCTTTCCTGGAGCTTCAACACCTTAACAGCAACATTTTGCTCTCCTGGGCTGAGAACCCCTTTATAAACACAGCCATATCTTCCCTCACCTATCATGTTTTCCACAGAGAAACCACTGGTAGATTGGAAAATTTCTCTATAAGAAATTCTTGGATATGGATTTTCACCTGTAGAGTTTGAATGCAATAGATGGTTGGAGCTTTTGACTGGCAGTTTTGCATAAATGCACGCTACAAGCAATATGATAAACAAAGGAACAGTGATTGCTAGAATTATCACCACTCGAACAGAATGCTGCCCCTGTTTCTTGGGCACGCTGGGACATACCGATAAATTTAAGGACTTAATCCCTCCACACAGTTTCTGATTTCCAAGGACTGAAAATTTTCTGGGATTGTTAAATAATCCTCCAGTGGGAACTTCGCCTTCAAGCATATTGAAAGAAAGATTTAGATTCTCCATCAAACTTAGGTTTCTTAAAGAAGCAGGTATTATCCCAGATAAATTGTTGCGAGATAGATCAATGATTTGAGTGCTTTTCAATTTTCCTAAGGATGAAGGAATAGTTCCCACAAAACTGTTACCCTCCATATGTAGTCTTTCCAACATGAGACAATCGCCAAGAGAGTCCGGGATTCCACCAGAGAATTTATTTTCTCCAATAACTAGTGTTACGAGACTTTTCATGTTGCCCATTTCTGATGGTAATGATCCAGTTAACTGGTTGTCAGCTAAGATGAGGCCAATTGTAAGGGAAGAAAGAATTACTTCTCTGGGTAAAAATCCGGTTAGTTGATTCTCTGCCAGATGAAGTCCTTGCAAGTTGCTGCAGTTTCCCAGGGAAACAGGTATGCTGCCACCCAACAAATTGTCTTCTAGTATCAGGATTTGTAAATTAGTAATGTTTCCAAAGGAGGGTGGTATTTTACCAGAGAATTTATTTTGGTAAAGATGGACCTCTTGCAAGTTTGTGAGTTTTCCAATGGAGTTAGGAAGATTGCTGGTGAGACTGTTCATACTTAAATCGAGGAAGACTAATTTTAGATACTTATCAATCCCTTCCGGCAAGCCCCCAGAGATGTAGTTGTCATTCAACCATAACCATTCAAGTGTGGCTGAAAGATTGACAATGGAATTCGGTAAAACACCACCAATTCGAGTGGAGGACAAACTCAGTATTTGTAGACTGGTGCAATTAGTTAAGGAGGTGAATGGTGATAAAACTGATGTCAGTTCCAAGTGAATTCTGGCCAAGATGCAAAATCTGGAGTTCTTGAAGGCTTCCCAAACTTCTTGGTATCGGCCCTGTAAGGGAATTATCTCCAATACTGAGTATTGTTAGCCGTGAAGCATTGGCAAATGAAGCTGGAATTGATCCAGAGAACTGGTTTATACCAGCATGAAATTCAGTAAGTTTCGGAAGAGTTACTCCCACACTGGCAGGAAAGTGTCCACGTAATGTGTTGTTCGTGATAGAAAGGGCTTGGATTGAGGAGATGTTAAAGATTTCAACAGGAAATATTCCAGAAAGAATATTCGAGGACAATGCGAGGTAATATAACTTGTCGAGCTTGCCAATCTCAATAGGAATACTTCCCTCTAGACTGTTCTTGCTCAGGGAAAGAAATTCAAGTGAGGAAAGGTTTCCCAAGGAGCGGGGAATTTTTCCAGAGAAATTATTACGAGGAAGGTTCAGCACACGAAGTCTGGATAAAGTGCTCAGTTCAACAGGAATTCTCCCACTAAGGCTGTTTCCCGGTAAATCAATGAATTGAAGCTTGATGCAACGAGTGAGATTAATTGGAAATTCTCCCTCGAATGAGTTGTTTGCAGAAAGAAAATATTGGAGGCGAAATAGTTTGCCTATTTCTTGGGGAATTTCGCCGTGGAAGTTGTTATCCTGGATACTGAGAGTCTTGAGGAATGAAAGATTTCCAACAGAAGGGGAAAGAGGACCAACCAATTTAAGTGAAGAAATATTCAAGACAGTAACTCTCTGATGGAGATCACTGCATGCAACTCCAGGCCAATTGCAAAAATGGACGGAATTATTCCATGAATTAAGAACCTTGAAAGGATCTTGCGTTATCACTTTTTTGATGTCGAGCAAAGCATGCTGGTCTGTTTCATTTGTCGCAGCAGAAGCCGGTGCTGTAAAATGCACCAGCAAAAGAAACGACATGAAAAATCCAGGCCTGAAAATTTTCTTGGCATTGGCCATTTTTTCTTCTCTTCTTCTTTCTTTTTTTTTTTTCGTTGATGAATTCTACACAGAAGGACGAATCAATTATCAATACTTGGTTATGTCGGGTCAACGTGTGGAATCAACTGAGAGATGCCAATCTTCCACCGTTCCACGTCTGGAAGACTTCTCGCCCCTCAAGAAAATCTTGCAATAATTCACACTTATCTCCTGTTTGATGTATATTAAAATTAAATTTTTAATAGATTTTGATAAAAATTAATGAAATGTGTGGTTTAAAAGTTGTAAGTATATGAAACGTGAAGTTAAAATTAAATGTTGCATTTGACTTGAAAATTTAATAAATTTTGATAAAAATTAAGAAAATGTGTGGTTTAAAAGTTGTAGGTATATGAAACGTGAAGTTAAAATTAAATGTTGCATTTGACTTGAAATTTTAATCTGCATTAATAAACATGGACTAAGTCTCTATTTGGTAAGGGATTAAAATTAGATTTTTCTTAGGGTTTGATAAAAGCTAATGAAATGTGTGGTTGAAAATTTGTGGGTCTTACAAGATGTATAGTTAAAATTAATGATTTGACTTTGATATAAATTAAATATTGATTTTAGTCGATACCAAACGAGGGCTTAAGAAGTCGCAATTGCTTCTCTTTTGGGTTGCCAAAGTTTTCCACCAAAACGCCTTTCAACAAATAAATGAGAATGGGACAGCACTACCACTTACGATGTGAAGCATGGTACAACTCAGGACCCAAGTTAGCATTGTTTCTCATACAAGTACTCAAGAAAACTGAATTAATCTACTCGTACCGATTTTTTTGACAACTTTTTTGACCGATAGCCACATGACGGCCCCCTATTGGGAGGGCGCCTGCGGCGGGGCACCGATTTTTTTGACAATTTTTTTGACCGATAGCCACATGGCGGCCCCCTATTGGGGGGGCGCCTGCGGAAAAATTGTCAACTAATTCGGTACGAGTAGCATGATTGAATTTGAATATATTGACCCCGCCGCAGGCGTCCCCCCAATAGGGGGCCGTCATGTGGCTATCGGTCAAAAAAATTGTCAATTAATTCGGTACGAGTAACATGATTGAACTTGAATATATTGACCTTTTCATATTTCCTGCCACATGAATATATTGACCTTTTCATTGTTTCCCAATTGCTTCTCTTTTGGGTTACCAAAGTTTTCCACCAAAACGCGGTTCAACAAATAAATGAGAATGGGACAGCACTACCACTTACAATGTGAAGCATGTTACAACTCAGGACCCAAGTTAGCATGGTTTCTCATGCAAGTTCTCAACAAAACTTGAATATATTGACCTTTTCATATTTCCTGCCACATTATACTGATTAATGGAAAGAGCCATTATACTGATTAAATATAATGGTAATGGTTTGTTTATTTCAATGTTGTGTTTTGGGTTAAGAGAGTTTTTATGTCGGATTTTTTGCATGGGAGTATTGGAAATGTAAATATTTACAAAAATCTTACACGAACTAAATAAAATTTTATCTTTAAGGAACACGGATTATCATATTATTTTTAAGATAATATTCGTACATACTATCAGAAGTTTGCAAATAGGTTCTCAGGGAATTCGTATTGAGATAGTATAGAGCCCAAATTTTCAAATAATTTATGTTTGCACTACAATTCTAAAGACCCTAACTTTTTGTTCCAAGTGTTCCAATATTTCTAAAATCTGAAAATTCGACATTATGATATGCACTAAAATTGTATTTGATTATAAAGCGAAAAGAGAGAGAAATTTTCATTTTAGCTGAATTAATTTCCAGTATGATATATTATTGGAGAAGAGAGATTCGTGTATATTTGAGGATATTTACTAATATTGTAGAATATATTATGGCATGATTTGGAAGATATTTGGTAATATTGAAGAATATATTGTAGATGATTTGATTGACAAAAAATGAAATATTTTCATGATTTATTGATCATCCATCCTTGATTGCCTCATCCTCAATAAGGCAACATTGATGTGATGTGACTATAAATATGTCCTTGTAAACTTCAAATATAAGTGAATACATTCTTTTGTAGATGTAAGTTTACCACAATGGCATTGAACCACGTACATACTTGTGTTTTTCTTTAAGATAATACTCCTTGTACATTATGGCATCCATATCCACCGGCACACCCTCCAATAGGGGGGTGCCACTTGTGCATTATGGCATCCATTATGGATGCCATAATGTACCAGTAGCACAACCGTTTTCTTTATTAGCTCGTTCATTATTGAACTTTTCATGATATTAGAACAAATTTTTGATCTTGGTGGGTTGTTCGAAAACCCAAGCAAGNAATGTACCAGTAGCACAACCGTTTTCTTTATTAGCTCGTTCATTATTGAACTTTTCATGATATTAGAACAAATTTTTGATCTTGGTGGGTTGTTCGAAAACCCAAGCAAGAGAAGTAAGTGTTCAATCCGTTTGCAAAATTCAAATTTTTTTTTTTCAATTTTGTGTGACTTCCACAAAAATAATTGTTTCTGTCAAACCGTGTCTCAAAATTTAGCAAGGTAGGTGACATTAGATTTGTATCGTCCATATCTAGATAATAGTATTTTTGACTATTTTTGACAATGTTTGGTAAAATCGTGTTCAAATTGATGATTTGTGTTTTAAGATTTCTGTCTCATAGTTTTTTCGGTTGTTCGTATTTTTCCTCCTGATTACTTGAGTTTGCAATGATTGAGAAAGCTACTAATTTATCTTAATGATGGAGAATGATGTTAATTCTGGATGGAAGCTATCATCTGTTCTCTTGAATGGTATAAATTACATTCCATGATCAAGAGATATGTCATTATCTCTTGGTGGAAAGAAAAATTAGGCTTCATCAATGGCACTTCTGTTCGTCCAGATTCTGCAAATCCAAAATATGAAGGTTGGATTTCAAATGATCAGCTCGTTCGATCTTGGCTTCTAAATTCAATGGAGGTACATATGTTCATCAAACACCTTGGTCATCTTAAGAAAATGTAAGACGAATCGAGCATGTATCGTCCACATACAACCGATGCAAAGACCTTGTTAAAGATGGTTGGAGACGATAAAATCTTTTATTTGTTGAGTAGCTTGAAGGCGGAGTATGAGGATCTTCGGAGTCATATATGTGCTCTATCCTTTCAATCTTTTCTAAGTGTGTGTGTAACTGTGCAGTTAGAAGAATTCGAAAAATGATTATGAAATCAGAATTAAAGCATATATCTGAGTGGACTGCTCTTGTTGTAAAAAGAGGTGAAAAGAGGAAAATTTTAACAATGAAACGACTCAGCATTAGAACAAGGAAAGATGCGAAGCTCCAAAATGTGATCACTATTACAAGCTAGGACCACTCTAAAAACCCTTTTTGGGAGTTTCATCCTCATCGTAAGCCATCCACTATGAAAGGAGGAAACATGGAAGTTGCTATTGTTGCTGACACTACTATCTCAATGAATCAATTGGCCTATATCCTTCAACAATTCAGTCATCCGTGTCCAAAAAAAATAAAAAAAAATCAACTTCTTCTTCTAGTACTCATGTCTCTGGTAACCTCAAAGCATATTCTCTTCGTGTACATCTAAATATTTGAATACTTGGATTTTTATTTGGGTGCCACTGATCATATCGTAAATGATGCAAGATCTTTGAGTGATTTCTCAAAAAAAATCATTTAAACATGCTTCAGTTGCTAATGGCAAGTTCTTGTCTATGGATCTGGAAAAATTAAATTTCTTTCTGGTCTTCCTAGCTCAAATTCACTTGTGAATCCTTCATTTCCAACTCGATTTCTTTTTATCAAAAAAATAACCAACTCTTTGAATTGTAATATTATTTTTTCTCCTAATGTGTTGTGTTTCTGGATCGAACTTCATGGAAGAAGATTGGTGAAGGTGTTTACTCACATGGGCTTTATTTCTTCAAACCATTCAATACCACTTCTCTTAATAATGCTATGCTAGAAAATCATATTGTGCATATTTTTAAACCTGTAGGAAGATTAGCCGTTTTATCTTTTTTGTTTTCATCGATGTCGTTTGAGAAGGATATTTGTGATGCTTAGTTTTTCAAGCAAGTTCGTCTACCATTTAGTAATTCTACATTAATGTCTATTAAATCTTTTGAGTTAATCCATTCTAATTTATGGAATCCATGTCACATGCATCCAATTGATCCTATGTGAGCTTCAATCATCATCAAATCAACTATTGAATATTTTCATTTTGATCTCCCGAACTTTGGACTTCCTCTCTTTTTGTCCAATTTTCGATCATTTCTTCCAATTCTCACAATCTACCTCGAATTTTACCTAACAAACAAAATTGACACAAAATTAGAACCCGTTTGATCTACATTATTATCTTATTAAAATGAAAAATATGACCGTTATCCATCATATCAACATTTAAATTCAAATTTTCTATCTCTTACGTGGGCCCCAATAATAGCTATATTTTTCATTCTCATTCTACAATAATTTGGCTCAAATAGGGGCTTAAGCTATTATACATACAAATAAAAAAAAATACTTTAGCTTAATAAGCCAGATAAGTGCACAAAATCATTTATCACTGGATAAATGTAGAATTTTGTGTTGGGTTTTCTGTTCAGTGTTCAAATTCTTGATTGTTCTTGCTTCTCAGTCTTTATTTTTAGTTTTAATTTTCTTAATCATTGTATTTACATTCATAGATGCTCCACAAGTTCTTTGATTTGCTATTGTCAAATGTAGTAACAAGAAATAGCATGCCAAGGTTGTTCATATTGATCATAATCTACTAGGCACAACAAAGGCCAATGAAATTGGATCCATTCAGTTCCTAGTGCGAATTTGTTGGGATGTTCAATACACAATACATGTTGAAGATTTATTTTCAGTGGACTCGATAATGACTTGTGAAAGTACTAAAACCTAATTAATTAAATAATTTGTCTCAATTACTCGTTTCTACTGGAATACACGAATCGGTCAAAATTTCCTACACACAATTTTATGTTGTTTTGATTGAAACCGCTAAACAGATTTGTGTTATACAAGATACAATCTATTAGATAGTTAAATAAAGATGAACACCAAATATAACATTGCAAACCCTTAGGGGAAACATCCACAGGACCCCATACCAAGGTAAAATAAACCATCATCATAGAATCAAAGATACAATAGTTTCGAATTAGTAATTTCGCAAAATTGACTGAAACAATCAGAAGCAAATAAAAAATAGCTCCCTCATTTTTTTTTATTCCTTTTGACTTGTTGAAGAAGTGGAATCAAATCCTTCGATCTTAACTTCATCGTCACTTCACCATTGTATTCGGTCACAACTACCACTTGGATTAAGATTCACCAATCTTAACTCACGTCAAGTAGCTTGATCTTTAAGTCGGATTATATCATTCATGCACAGGTATAGGGATGGCAACGGGGCGGGTATGGGACGGGTCGGCCAATTCCACCTCGTCCCGTCGGGTATTTTTATTACCTTACCCCATACCCATACCCGATTAAAGCAGGATGGGGCGGAATAGGGGCGGGATCCGGGCGGGGCAAGTCCATCGCCCCATTTATTTTTTACTTTTTTTTTATTTATTTTAAATTTTTCTTTTATTTTTTTTATGTCTTTAGTTAGTAAATATTAATATATTATTATTATTTTTTTACTCATTTTTTAAAAACAACTTATGTTCTCTTTAAAAATGATGATAAATTTATTATTTTTGTTTTATAAAAACCTTAAATTTTAAATTAATTTTAAATGGGGCGGGGACTATGTTTTCCGTACCCACCCCGTACCGCTTCAGGGTAATGATTTTCGTCCCATCCCCGTCCCGTGTACCCGATTAGGCGGGTAATTCCCGCCCCATTCGGGGCGGGGCCCCACGGGTATCGGGTTGAGCGGGTTTTATTGTCATTCCTAAACTTATCCAATGATTTTTAGAGATACTAACTTTTTTATCTTGATAAATGATGTTTCTTGCACTTCTTCTATGTTAGAATATGATGACTTGAATTCTATTTGGCCAATCCAAAAAGCTCGTGGTGCGAAACATATGGTGAAAGTAAAATTATGATAATTTTTGGAGGGTGCGGGAGCAGAGCTGCGGTATGGACATGTTTTATTATTCTCACACCTCATATACATGAGATGTATTTTAGGGTTGCATACTTTCATTTCATTATTATTGAGTGTATCCATCAAAACGTTCATCACCTGTACTCATTTTTTATATAATGAAATGAATTTTCTCATCTCTGACCATGTTTTTTCGTCTAAGATTTTCATGTAAATCTGTGTATTCTTGTTATTATTTTTTATTATGTTTCGTCTAAGATTTTCACGTAAATACTGTCATTGACCCAATCT